>CATIWK010419286.1:0-35647 GCA_949634005.1 Mallotus japonicus
ATTGAAGCGGAAAGGAAAGAAGGGATCTGAAATTAATATTAATGGGAAAAGGAAAGTGAATTTGTGTTGGATGTTGGCTCTTGTTGAGTTTCTCTTTCTCTTTTGTTTAGTTTTGGTTTTGTACTCGGAAACAAACACATAAACACTCTTTCTGTCTCTTGCTACAATAAAAAACTCTTCTGTTTTTTTTTTTCAGAATTTTTTTATTTTAAGATAAATACACCCACAACAACGAATATATACTTTTTATTAAAAAATAATAAAATTAGAAATAAAAATAAATTAATCATCAATTCACACTTTTTATGTAGACAGTAAATAATATATTCTTCAATTCCTTTTTAACTGTCATATTTTAAGAAAAATAAAATTCCATTTATCTGTTATTTTTGTATATCTCAGAAAATATTACATTTTATTTTTTTATTTTATCCTTAGTAACATTTATTACATTTGTTTAGTTTTTTAATATTTTTAAAATACTTTTGGTATACCAAGAATAAGTCTTTTAGTGTGAAATAAATTTTGAGTTTATCAAAATAGGGGCAATTTAGTCCTATTTACTTATGTTTTTGTCCAAATAACACTTCTTTAATCCAAGTGAAATTCTAAATCATGACAGTTAAAAAGGAACGGATGAAGTAATTTTTTTTTTTTATTTGTGTCGCTTGTTAGTACTCAATAGGTCATGATTGTTAGTTGTTAGTGTTAGTAAGGGAAAGGAATCTAAACCTAACCTACATTTGTGGGTCCCATTCGTAAGAGCGGCCAAGAAATAACCTTGACATTGTCACGATTCGAACCCAGGCTCAGCCTTAGATCATTTGGTCTAGGCTTCACGGGCATTAGTTATTTTTTTTTCTTTTTTATCACGGGCATTAGTTATTAGTTATGTATTTTTAATATATGATGCATATATAAGAAAAGAATTGCAAGGAATGATATTAAACTCTGATTCAATTCAGTACAAAAAATTAAAAATATTAACTAAGTACACTGAACAGAGGCAACAACCCTACGTCCCCCCATGGCGAGATTAAATGTAGAGTTTCAACTTAACACATTTTAGCCGGATAAATTATAAGAATATCACCAAATTTTGCACTTTTTTTTTTTACAAATTAGTTTCAATATTTTAATTCATTTTTGGCTATTTAGCTTTTAATTTTTTATTTCATAATTTTTTTGATATTTTTAGTTAAATTTTAAGAACCTCACAAATGGAATTGTCATATTATAGATCACATTTTTATCTTTACTAAACTTATCATACGTTTTAATTATCTTAAATTTATTTTAGCTTTCATATAAATTGACGACAATCTCTATATGATATATAATATGACTATTTTAATTAGTGTGCCATTTAATTTAGAAAAAATATTAATTGTATTTTCTTATGAAATATAAATTAAAATTTGATAATTGAAAAGAAAATTAATTGAATTTTTAGAACTAAATCGTAATAAAATATAAAATTTAATGATAGACATATAATTTATCTCACTTTCGCCTCACTGTCAGAAAAGGCAACAGGTAACACATTGATAGTAGTTTTTTCTTCCTAGTATAAGAGGTTTGATGTATGATATCTTTTTATTCATAAAAAATCAAATCATCCAATTATTGATAAATTACACATGTAGATAGTCTTTATTTTTTAATATCTGGTGAATTAATTTCAAAAGTCAGTGATAAAGATTTAAATAGAAGTACTGGGCATAATTTTTTTTTTATTGTTAAAAACATTTACAACATGGAAAAAAAAATTCTCTTATATTAATATTGTTTTATTTTTTCAAACAATAACCAATCAACATGTTGATTTCATTATAAGTTGAGAAGAGATATAAGAGAATATAAAAAATACATTCATAAAAACAACCAAATCTAACGACTAAAATTAGTGATAAGTCTAAGAAAACTATAATAATTAACCAAAAAAACTCAAAAAAATAAATCAGATGCTCGGCTTTATGTTAAAGAGAGATACACACAGTTATATTCCTTAATGGGTGATAATTGATATTGTTTTATTGCAACTTTATGAAATTGTAAAATTTGACAAGTATTTTAGTTCAAGATAAGCATATACAAAAGCAAGCATTTAGATGCTTGATTAAAAAAAAAAAGATAAATTACATTTGTAAGTTCTATCTCCGTAATTTCTTTCCTTGATTCCTGAGATATGATACTCAGCAGTCTGGCACTGTCTGCTACTTTTTTTCATGTTGAGTATTGACTCAGACTTCACCAGGGAAGTGAAACAGAATCCAACAGAATGAAACGTTTTGTCAAAATGCTGTTGAAAAATTTCTTGTTAATATCAGGCTTAAATAGAAGTGATTGAGACTAGAGTGTCAGCTATCTAATAACAAATAATTCATGCCTTATCCAATATGATTAACACTAACATCAAACATATATATTCTTTTTTATCTTCAGGAACAGAACACATTATGCAGAAATTGGACCTGCCAATACGGCGAAAAATGACAAAAGCCCGCAGCAAGGCTTGGACTGACAGGATGATGCAAGTGGGTATCTGCCATTATTGTAAAAGAAAGTGCACCACCATCTATCTGAAGCAACATTTCAAGAAGCTGTGATGCTGTGATCAGAAATGGTTTTAAACAATATAGAACTCAAAGGGAACAGATTAAGGCTGGGATGCCCCCACAAAAAAAGCTACAAGGACAGTAAGCAAATTTGACAAGGGTGTATGGTTAACACAAGTGGATAGCCTTTTCAAATGTTCCTGCCATGTAGTAGTTAAATTTTGTATGATGATGAGCCACTATCACCAGCACCTCCACCATCATTTGTCTTCTTGCTCCCCTATCACTCTTGCTATTGTAAGCAACACTTGACTGGAAAATGGGGCCTCCCTCTCCACCTTCCCCTTTTCGAGCTCGGCATGAATGGAGCTTGTTCAGACAATGTCCACCACTGCCATGAATAACTTGTTTCTTCATCTCATTTTGGTACACCTGAGAAAAATTTTTGCTTCCCTCTTATAGCAATGATGTGATACTCTACATCATGCATTTCCATTATGCTTTTATTTTTGTACAGTTTTAATCCTCAAAATCCCAACAAAACTGGTGAAATTCCGATAGCTATTAATAATCATGTATGTTGATGATATAAGTATGATGATAAACACTGCACAAGTAAAAAGATGGTTAAGAGTTGTATTGCAGTCTGATTCTGATGTCATACAAGCAAAATTCTTCAACGCAAAGATTAACAACTGCAATAATTATTATAGGAAAAAAAAAACATCTCTCTTTTTTTTTTTTATTTTAATTTTTTTTTTTCAATGAAGCAAGTCTACGGAAGTAACGGAACTAGAGATGGATTGGTCTGAAGATTCAGCTCTGAGATGGGCTGTGTTGCAGGGGACCTCTTCGAGATCTCTTAAAGCGCTGGCAGTGAAAGGGCTGCCAATTTGCAGGTCAGTAAGCATTTGGCGAAGATCAGAAGCTTCTTCTTTGAGCCTTGCATTCTCTTGAAGAACGCGGTCATGACAGTCAGACACATGATTCAATTTGTCTATCAGATTATGGTTCTCAGTTCGAAGACGAACCACCTGAGACCATAGCTCATCCAGGTGTTTCTGCTTCCTCATCCGTGACCTACGAGCAGATTCCCTGTTGGAAATCATTCTTCTCTGCTTCCTTTCATCGATGATGCTCATTTGATTCTCCTCAGCTTCATCAGAAGTTGAATTGTTGCTGAGACTTGAAGACTGATGAGTAAATTCTTGGGCAGGTTGAGGGAGAGGAGGGCTATTATAAAAGTTGCTCAAGGCTCTATTAAAATGGAAACTTGGCATGTTGCTCTGCTGCAACAGGCCAAGATTAGCTGAGAATTGAATTGGATTGTCGGGGGCTAGATAGTGAATACCCGAAAACTCACTTGGAAGCATATTGAATATCGTGGAGATGATGATACTTGCTTCAGGTTATGTGTTAAAGAGATTGTGGTAGCCTGGTAGGGGAGAATGGCAAGATAAGTGAAGGGGTTTTATAGGAAAATAAAGGCAGGCTAATGAAGTGGGGCAGTTTCAGCAACATGATTAACAGTATCAGGATTGCTCACATGAGCAGAATTCAGAAAATTATTGTTGTTATATAAAAAAAAAAAATTATTAATTATAAATTGCACTGGAAATGATGTATATAAGGCATATATGAGTAATTTTTTAGATTAGAAATTAATGTATGTCAATATCCGCTCACTTTTCTTGAAGGCAATTGGATGATGATGAGATGTTGTTGACACATAAAATATATAAATATATACATGCATGTGTGTGTGTGAAGTACTGTTTATGTATGTTCAAGAAAAATGACAATCATAAAACTATTGATACATGGATAATCATTTGGCTAAGATATGATGAGAAAAAAAGAAGTTTGATGATGTGAGAATGGCAATTATTAAAATAAAAGAAGAGAAGAAGAAGATGTTAAAAAGTCAAATTTTTTCAGGGGAGGCTTTCCTCCGGAGTCAGGAGCCTGGACGTTAAGTTTCAACTCTATCAAACCAATAATGCCTTATGCTTGATGACGCAAAGAAATTCAGTTTAAAAGGTAAGTAAATTAAATAACAATTATATAGTTTACTATTATATTACATGGTCATTTTTATTAATATTTAGATGACTCATTCAGCACTTGAATAATTCTTTGGAGGGTTCCCTTTTATAGTGGCATGTTTATCTAAAAAATAGTAACATCAGGTACCTAAATCCCATTTCTGCTATTTTTTTTACTTTATTATTTTTTTTAAAAAAAATTCTTGAACTAATTAAAATTTATGGAATGCACAACAGAATAAAATTCAACCAGAGTGGTCACTAGATCACTCACGCACTGACTTGAACTGATTAAATTTAATTATACAAGAAACATGATAAATATGCAAATTTATATTTGATTTTGTGGTCATGAGATTAGCACTTTCCTCTGTGTTTCCTTTGTCTTTGTCAACTCGCGTGCATTAGAGCACCATTCACCAATCACCATGGATGAGGTGAAGTAAGGTTGGCATTGATCGACATTTGTCCTGTGTCAATACTTAACTGTAGCAGTGTCAATGAAACAGATAGCAGTCCTACACTTTCACAACTAGTACACAAACCACAAAGTAAATATTCACTAGCCTCAGATTATCCCTTTCGAAAACACCATTCATAGTGCCTTCTGTATATTAAAGTTTTCTGCTCGCAAATGTTGTGCTTAATATTGTCGGCACACTTTCATGTGTATGCGCTCGATCACGAACTACTCCTTTAAATAATGGACAGGTGGCCGACTAACTAATATTATATCAAATGCTATCAAGATGTGATTAGCAAGCGAATTAGGAAGGTTTAAGATAATCTTATAAATTACACAAGTTCACTTGCATGATCGTCAGCAATTAATTCTTGATTTCCTTTCATGTAATATCAAGAACATCCATATGTCTATATCTAAGCATTTAAAAATGTAATTTTTTTAACTGTATAATAAATATTAAAGATTATCCTCTTTTAAGCATCTGAAACTAACTTTTAATGTGAGAGCATCTGGCCACTTGGAATTTAATTAATAAGTCCATTGTTTCATTAAGGTCCACTAAGTCTTAAGTCTATCATAATAATAAAACACATAATATAATATTTACGACCCCTTGTACTGGACATAATTTATCAGTTTGACACCTCAACTTATACTTTTACCATTTCAACACTTAAACTTGCCTAAAATACACTAATATGCACTAATTTGATAACATAATGCATCTACCAACCCTTATACTTGTCACTTTTTGTCAGTTTAACACCTCTTCTTGCAATTTTTAGTCAATCAAACTTTGAGATGTGACACATGTTGATTTGCTATTTTATGCCACGTGTGTTGACAGAGATTTCAAAATTGTATATTAGGCGAGTTCATATGTT
This sequence comes from Mallotus japonicus, assembly GCA_949634005.1. NCBI lineage: Eukaryota > Viridiplantae > Streptophyta > Magnoliopsida > Malpighiales > Euphorbiaceae > Mallotus > Mallotus japonicus. The sequence continues at coordinate 5,954 of CATIWK010419286.1, forward strand.
AAAATGGTAAAACTATAAATTAAGGTATCAAACTGATAAATTGACAAATATATGGGATCATAAATGTGCCATAATAAAAATAAAATATTGGTAGTAACAAAATAATATTGGATCACAAAAGTGTTGGCAAATCTCAAAGAGGCAGCAAATTGCAAACGCAAAAGAATTGTTCATATTCTATACAGTTTTATTTAATAGAGTTGTATATTCTATCCTTTTATTATATAGCTTTACTAATAAACTACACTCAGTTTAGGTGATTCCCCACTAACAAAGCTTCCCTTCTGCTCTAAAATTCCTTTTATAGATCAGAAGAAAAGTTAAGTAAGGAACAATTAGGTTCCAAGAAACTCATCCATTTATGTATAAAAAAATAAACCAAATTAAATTAATTTCTGTTTGGGTTTCACGTGGCAGCACCCTTTAATTTTTTTTGTTTAAACATGCATGCTAATTGATTAATTTATTCAGTGCATATGTATATGTTGCTCACTGTGCATGGCGCACTATGAGCCATATGGATAAGGGCTAGCTTCGAAAATATGAGATTACATTGGCCAGAATGAAAAGATTCAAAGATAATGAAAAGATGTTACATTGTGAAGGGAAAAAAAAAGAAAGAAAGGAATTGTACTTGCTATATTCTTGGCTTTTTGCAGTAAAATTGATTTGTTACTTTCTGTTATAGCCACACAAAAATGAAGATATGAAAACAGAAGTTGCATGCTGTTATGATTTACCATGAAGCATGTAGTTGAGTGGAATCAAATTCTGACCCTCCACTTGTTATAAAAATGTGAAATATATTTTACAAAAGTATTTAGAAAGAGGGGATAAAAGAGATTATATATGTAATGTTTTAGAGCATATATTGGGATAAGACATGATTGACCCCAAAGTAAGTTTTTGGGGGGCAAAAGATGCATATATATGGACTATCTTTCTACAACTTGATTTAACTTGTGGGTGCAATTGTATTTGCTATTTGTGGAAGGTGAAATTTTGCCTGCCACCTAATAATTTCGTAAAAATAAGATAAATCCATTATGAAGCCTCTGAATTTTGACACTTTATTTTATTGAGCCTCTTAATTTTTATTGTGTTTTATTAAGTTTTCAATCTTTTATTTTTGTATAGATTAAAGACAAATCAGACTGAAGTAATGAAATTGTGAAATAAATTATGTTTACTCTACTATAATTGTGATGTAGGTGGTAAGTTTTAACAGTGAATGAGTCATTAGAATTATCAATTGAAACAAATAACCTCCATGGACATTTTTCCTTACATTTTACCTTTACCTTTTTTTCTTTCATTCTTCACAAAAAGTATCTCTAAACCTTTCATAACAGCATATTTAGTAATAGTGAACCTGAATTGTTGCACAATTTCGTTACTTCAATCTAATTTGTCATTAATCTATACGAAAATAAAAAAAAATGGAGGGCTTAATAATATACAATAACAGTTGAGGGGCTCAATATAATAAAGTATCAAAGTTCAGGGGCTTTATTATGGATTCTCCCTAATAATAATGTACAATATTGTAACAAATGAATGTTGATTTGACTACAGTGATTTCAGCAATTCTTCCAGATTTCGTCTCTAAATCCTTCCTTCTTCACCTTCCCTCTTTCAAGTGGGCATTGAACAGTGATGGTGTCATGTTGGTGGTCACAAATTTAAAACAGTATCTTAAAATAACTCTTAAGCATTGCAATTATTTGTTAAAATAAAAGCATTAACAAGAACGGTTTTAATTAGAAAAGAGAAAATTTCTGAATGATCAAGAGAATGACACACATTATTATCTAGTACTTTCAATGATAAAATTCATGAAGGTAACACCCCACGTTTTGCTGTGGTGATAAGGGTGCTGGACACCCAAACTGAGAGTGGGGGTTCAAATCCCCACTCCACCCCAATACCCTAACCCCTAGTTTTCCTGTCAAAAAAAAAAATTCACGAAGGTACTTTGATTTGATTAATCATTAACCTATATGTATTGGGGAGGTACTATTTGATCAGGGTCCTACCAATTAAAGAAAACAACAAAAACAAAAGAAGATATCATCATCAACCACAATAACTACTGTTGATGCATTGACTTTTCTTTATCCATAGCTTTTTTTTTTCATGAATATTTCATTGGCTAGTTTATTCCGAGAATTACGACAATTAATTATTAATGTTTTTATATAAATTTTTTTAAGTTTTCATAAATTTTGTATTTAGATGTATAAGAGATTAGAAATCTTGAATTCAAAACCTCTCCTTCAACAAAACAAGTAGCTGTATATTGCCACAGCCACATGAGTTGGGTTGCTAGTTGTATAGTCAAGCTTTAGCCACAGGTAGAATACAGACAATCAAGAGACGAAAGTGCACAATACAGAAAGTGCTTAGTACGGAGGGGGACTGGATTTAACAGCTACCATTTGGTAACAAACATTATTTTTGGGTAGGGCAAATTTGCAATTGAATTTGAAAGCATTTGGTCATCCACACTACTACACTGCTGGGTCCATACATTTCTTTGCAACCATGGGTGCCGGTCGCACCACCACCCTCCCACCAAATTTATTTGTACTGCCTGTCAACTCACTCCATGGCTTCTTTTGCATCCCTTTTACTCGCTTGTGTCCACGCGCATGTATATATATATATATATATATATATATATATATACACATCATATCACGAGCTATAAAAATTAAAAAATATATATATACGGTATGATTCGAATTCTACATTTCAGGATGTTCTTGAAGAGAAGTTATACGTAATTATTCTTTCACTGACGAACATTATGACCTTTAATGTTTTAAAAAAAAACATTTGTCACTTAACTATTCAATTTTCCACAATAACAATGTCTACTGTGCTCGTGAAGCACTTGAAATTAAATTTTTAGACATACGGAAAGTAACCAAGTTAGAGTGGAAAATATTACATACGTTATCGTTATCTTTCAGGTGTGAAAGTGTAACCACCTGAAATGAGAACCTTGAAAATTCCAAAAATGCAAAGGCCGCTGGCCACACAAATAATTTCCATCAAAGTCCGTTTTCAAGCCTTTTTCTAAGGGTACCCCATGATGGAGCTTGCAAAATTTTTGGTACCATAACATGTACCCTAGCAATGTGTGCACTGTCTCCACTTTCACTCCCCACTCACCACATCAATAATCCCTACTTTTCTCTTTCTTATATTAATTTTATTGAGGTCATCCCCAAACTTTTAGACTGATTGGTCCAAAGAGGATAAGCTCCTCATCATCACCATATATTTTTGTGATTCTTCTTCCTAATGTTTCTTCTTCTGCTAATCATACTTTTATATTCTTTAAAGGCCATTAACACGTTAATTTATGTAATTAAATTTTCTTATAATATATAATAATAATAATACTAGCATTTGGTGGATGGTGCATTTAGAATAATAATTCTATACTATATATTGTAAGATATGCATATATATATATATATATATATATATAACTTGCACGCATGTTTTGTTTGTGCTTACGTCTAATGTAGGGTCGTAATCCACTAACAAAATGTGTTATTAAAGTTTTCTTAATTAGCTGCTTAATTACTTGAAGATTTCTTTTTGTGCAGTGAATAATTAATTTATTGATATGGCTATACAGCTTGATTACATCTCTTAATTAATCACTGCATTATAGATTAATGGTGGCAACAGGTGTCGGTCCGTAATAGCTGGAAAGACTTGAACAGTAAATAGATGATTGGATATTTCAGGATTGGTCACCATCATATTTTTCCTAGTACTGCCATATATAAAGTCGTAGGTTTTGCCAAAGCTGCAACCAGTAGACGTGCCACACTGATCAATCTCTGTCTATTTTATTCCTGAAATTACAGATTAACTATATATTATTTTTACCATGATGTTTGGTGAATGATGTTTACGTTTTTGTCGTGCATAATTGATAGGCTGCCTCGTTAGTGATCACATGCCATCTTATTTATGTAATAAAAAGGAATTAATAGGAGTGGAGTGGCAACGGTGATTTGCCTATTACCTTTAAAAATATGTGTAATAAGTCAGTGATGGAGGGTTCTTGCAACATTTAACTACAGCGTTTGCTTTGTTTTGGTTTTGTCCCACCATTATCTAACCCAATTCTTTATTGACATCAAATACACAAACCATATACTCAGACATGGGCTAGGTGAGGCAATGTGGAAAATGCACAATGCTTTGCTTATCATCATCATCTTTGAACCTAACTGATAACTTGAATCTGGAACCTCCGAGTCTTGTATGTCAAGCAACCAACAAAGGGGTAAGGTGAGAGGTGGGGTCTTCCCCACAAACCCTCCGATGCCTAAATTATGATAGATTGAGAGAGAATTTAGAGAGATAAAGAGAGTAATAGCTGAATAGAATAGAATAGAATGAATAATCTGAGAGATGGTAAGGACTATTTATAGAGGATGAGATATTCAAACCTGAGAGGAGTAGGACTCCTTCTTTTAGGAGGATATGTCTCTTTATTTGCTTAGTTACTTCCTAATCCGGGAGTCTTCTTAAAGAGGGACTCCTTGTCCTCTTTGGATGTGGTCTCTTTGTGCTGCAAGTCACTATTATTTAGGAAGATATTTGTTAGTTAGAATAGGAATATACCTGTGGGGTATCAATTTCCTTAAGAAAAATTATAATATATATTTTTTATTTTATTTTTGCATCATCATTAATTTGCAAGAGTCATTATTTAAATCTTTAAAAATTGCAAGGGCTCTTTTGCAAATTAATCATCTATCTTTTGATATTTCATTTATTGCCTTTTTGAAAAAAAGTAATAATAAATTATAATGATTTCATTTTTTTAATAAATTCATATATTTAATGAATTCATTCATTAATTTCTTATTTTTTTAAATAATGAATTCATTAATATTTTAAATCCTTTTATTAATATTATATTCAAAATTATTTGAATTTCAATTCAAATTTAATTTGATATTTATGATTATTCTCTTTGAAAATAACATTATTGCTTTTTCAAAATCATATTATTGTCTTAATTGTCTTGGAACTTGCTATTATTTGAATTTGAATTGCTTTTGATGTGTTTTAGGTCATTAGGGACCTAATTGTCCTATTTTAAGGACTTATTTGAACCCTAAAAAAGTTCAAGCACCCTTCCTGTTCTTGGGTCACGAGCCACTGTAATGTGCAGATAGCTCGTGACTCAACACAACCCTGCAGACTGAGCCGCTCACGAGCATTGGTCACGATCGTGACCTGCTCGTGACCAGCAGTCTGCCTAGTGAAAAGACACATTTTTTCACTCCTATCTCACCAATTTTCAAATTTCAAACCATTCTTATCTTAATTTAGGGTTTTATCTTTAATAACCCTAATCTAGAATCTTCTATCACTGCTATTTAAACATCACTTTCACTTTTATTCACTCACATCTCTCATCTTTTAGCAATTCTCTACATCTACTTCTCTCTTCTTCTTTAAATTATCTCATGGCTCCCAAGAAGAAAACTTCTTCTCAAGCTCCATCATCCTCTCAAGGAAGAAGAGAAAAGAAAAAACAACCTAAGAAGAATCCTCCTTTTCCTACTCCAATTCTGAAATCAAAGAAAGAGCTTCAAAATTTGTTAAAAGGAAAATCATTCCCTCTAGGTACATGTCCAAAGAGGGTCTTAATTCTCTTGGGTGTTTTGATTATGTGAAGACTTTGCTTCAAAACTTTGGTATGTACACTTTTGCTTTCACTCCATTCATCACCTACCCCTCTTTTGTCATTGAATTCCTCTCTTTGTTTTACTTGCGAACCACCAATTTCAATGATCAAAACCCTTTTTATAGTATGCGTTTCAAACTAGGGGGTAGAGATCGTTTTTTCTCCAAAGATGAATTTGATACTCTCTTTGGATTCAAAAGTGAAGGAGAGGTTGGTCCTAATACTCTTTGGTCTCCAAGTTCTTTTTGGGCCAATAACACTAAACCTAATGGTTTTCCTTTCCAAGTCGAACACTCCAAATCCTCCTCTTTCTCCTTCAAGCCTCTTTGGTACATACATAGATTCATTACTTATACCTTCAATGCTAGAGGAATGAGTAATGAAGTTACCTCTTTTGATGACATCTATCTTCTAAATTGCATTCTAAATAATGAAGATGTGGCTCTAGGAAGATGGCTTGAATGGAGAGTATGGCTCATAAGTGATAGTGTTAGTGGTGTAATATGTATTGGAGGCATTGTCACTAAAATTGCACAACACTTCAAGGTAAATCTCGATCGTCTTAACTCCATTCCTTATTCACTTCTTGATGAAAAATTCCTCAAGAATTCAAATCAATTCAAGAAAGTGAATAATATGTTTGTATGGAAGAATGAGGAAGTTGTTGAAGAAGAACATAACCAAGATATGGAAGACATTAAGCATATAGGGAATGTTGGTTTAGAAAATGTAGACCTTGGTGAAGAAAAAAATCCCTCTCAAGCTCAAGACACATCTCTACCAACTATGACTCCAAGGAAAAGAGCAAGAGCTTCAACCTCACAAAGCTTGGAAGGAGAACTCGAATGGGTTGGTAGCCTCTTTGATAGGCTTTCGATTGTGGAATCCAACTTCAATCAATGATTTGATCTTTTTGACTCTCGCTTTGATCATTTTGAGAGAAGAATAGACCACATGGAGTATGATGTTCATCAAATCCTTGCCTACCACAATGTAAATTGTACTTGGCCTCCAACTCAAGATCCTCAAGTACCACCCCCTCAAAGAGATGATCATAACTCCACTCCTTAGATATCTATGTCTTTAAGTTTGCTTTCTTAGTAGTTTACTTTGCTTCCTTAGAAGCTTTTATGTCATTTTTTTTAGGTCATTAAGAATGTAGTCTCTTTGTTCTTTAAATGAAATTTCTCTTTGACATTTGATCTTTGACAAAGGGGGAGAAAATGTATGTGTGTGTGTGTCATTTTTTTTAATACTTACATCACAATTCTTTCATAATTCTTATCTATACACATATGCACACATATAGGGGGAGATTTAAATAAATTATGCATAAACATAGGGGGCGCTTTATTACATCACTTGTCACAATTGTTTATGCACATATCACACACTTAAATTATTTGTCAAAGTCAAAAAGGGAGAGATTGTTAACCTTATATGGTTTAAATCAAATCCTAAACTTTTAATCTTTGATAAATAATTTAAATTGAACTAACAAATGTTTATCAAGTGTGAATTAGGTTAAAAAAATATCAAATCAATTGATCTAATCAAATGATTAAAGTCTTAATTCATTTGATGGAAGTTTAAGACTCAACCATTTACAAAAACAAGTTAATTGAATCCTGTCACGAGCTATCATCACGATCGTGACAGATGATCACGAGCTAGACCTCAACAGGACTCTATTCATACAAGTATTCTGAGCCCCTCATGATCTGTGATCACGATCATAAGGTGCTCGTGATGATCTCACGGGCTTCAGTCACGAGCTCCGTCTCTCGTGACCCCCAGGCATCTCAGCGTGCCTGAAGTATCTGAGCCGCTCACTATCTGCCCTCACTATCGTGAGCATGCTCATGACCAGAGTCCTTCATAGCTCAACAGACAAATTTTGAAAACTAACGACTAGTTTTCCTTGGTCAAGATAATGACCACTTGGTTACGATCGTGAGCAGCCATATTTCAGCACAAAAGTCAATATTAATTCATTTGATTTATGGAGACGTTAGAGACATGTTTGATTACTCTAACAACTATATTTTGAGTTTTTTATCTATGTAAACATCTCTTAGAGCTGTATTGAAAGTTTAAGAAACTTGATTACTCATTCTTTCATCTTAAACATTCAATTAAGCTCTTAAAATTCTCATTATTTCATTCTTATTTTTAATAAACTCTTAAGAGAGTTTGGTGAGTGTTAGAATAGAAATTCTTGTTTTTCTATTTTCTGGGTTTAGAAAATGGGAAGTGAGATTCTATTATAAAGGAATTGGTTTAAGTGTTTAGCTATTAAAACACTTGGGATTTGGTTTAAGAGTAAGCCTAGAAACTCTTATTTGTAAAGTTGTAAGAGTGAGCCTTAAACTCTTGTGTAATCTCAAACTTATGAATAAGATTGTGGGTGATTGAAAATCCTAACTTAGGGATAAGTTAGGTGGAGACGTAGGATTGTTGAGAATCCGAACTCCTTAACTCTTTGTGTTCATCATTTTTTTTTCTCAAATTCTTTCATTTATTGTTTGATTCGTTTTAATTTTCAATTTTTATTCAATAACCCTATTCACCCCCCCCCCCTCTAGGGTTCTTTTAGGGATGTTAACGAATTAGTTATTAGGTTTGTTCAGATGGAAATAAAATTAAAGAATCAAAGAAATCACACTGTCAATCTTATAGGTCAAGGAGCTGAAAAAAAATGAAAGTGAAAGCCAACAAGTTTAAGAAAACCAAAAGGCCTACTAATGATTCTCAAGCAAAAGAAAAGGAATGAAAAATTAATAGATGTTACTTTTGAAAGAAATAAGGACACTATCATAAAGATTGCTTGAAACGTAAGGCTTGGTTCAAAAAGAAAGGTATCTTTCATTATACTTCTCCAATTTTCTAATCAAACTTAGCTGAAATTCCTAATAATACTTGGTGGCTTGATTTTGATGCTACTATTCATATTATTAATATGATACAAGGATTCATTATGATCCGAAGCGCAAACTTAACAAGCGATTTTCTATTTATGGGGAATCATATGAAGGCATCGATTGCAAGCATAGGGACTTATCGTTTAATCTTGTATAATGGCTATCAATTAGACTTATCTAAGACTATTTATGTGCCTTTAATAAGTAGAAAATTTATTTCAATTTTTGGACTAGTCATTTGTAGTTTTAATAATAAATTTGGATCTAATAGTTTTAGTTTGTCAAAGAATTCTGGATTTATTGGTTCTGATTTTCTTATTGATGGTTTATACAAACTAAAACTTGATAATATTTTTGTTAAATTCTTGCTTACTATGAATAACAGTATTAGACTTAAACGTATCATGACGAATTAAAATTCTACTTACTTGTGGCTTAAACATTTGGGTCATATATCTAAGGAAAATATACAGAGATTAGTAAATAACGAAATTCTTCTAAATCTATATTTTACTAATCTTGAGATTTTGTGTGGATTGTATTAAGGGTAAGCAAACCAAATATTTTTCAGTTAGAAGTATGGAGCCAACACACTCATTAGCTATGTAAGTTATTTGCGCATTTTCTTTGGCTTTGGCTTTCCATATTGATAGGACACATACTTTTTGTTATAATGTGCAAAGACACACTCTGACTTTCTCTCTCCCCCTTCTAGTTTGAATTTCAATTTTAAGACATCTTATGTGAGCTTGTTAAAAATCAAGGAATTGATTTCCTTTGGAATATTTTATATTTCTCTTTATTTGGTCTATTTCTTTCCAACTCAAGTATGTTTGATGCTATGCTTAAATTGATATTCAAAATTCACTCATGCGGTAATTTTATATAAAAATATTTAGTTCTCTTCTGATAGATTTTGTAAAGTTTTTGTCAATATTTCTTTTCTTAATCAATTGATAGCTGTTAAAATAACCTATTGGACTCAGATATAATTGTTTAAACAGTGTGGTTGACATTTGATTACTGTATTGATGATACAATAATATGTAGGCGAACAATGAAGCTAGGAATGTGGCTTATAACACACTTCTTATGATAAGTTCCTCCTTAAGAAATTCATCATCTACAGGATCTTGTGAACCTTACCACAGACTAATCAATATGGTTAGTTCCTCATTTGTTTTTCTTTATTAAAATTGCCATTATGCTTGTTTTCTTTTGGCTCTTTTTCCCTTCTCACTTGTTTTTACATTCATATTACTAGCAAAGTAATTAGCTGTTTTGTTAAATTCTTTATTATTGTGAATCTTTAACAGATGGGCATTAACTGATGGGAAATCAGCTGTTGCATTAATAATTTTGGAAACATACAGAGGCAGTGGGTTTTATTTCTTGAAGACAAGGATGACTAATTGCATTTTTTAGAAATTTTGTATGGTTCAGTGCTGAAGTAGTTGATCTTTTCTGCACAAAAAATGATTACCTTTCATGTAACTAGCTTTGCTTGATTTAATGTTGCATGGAACTTTCCACTTAGGGCCGGCCACTAGCCGGTTTGGGCCTGGAACTAGCCCGGTCAAAATCGGGTCGATTTTACTTCCTATGGAACAACCTCGTTCAGGGGAGAGACCGGTTCAAGGCCGATTCCACTTCTCATGGAATCGAAATCGGTGGTTTCGAATTGAAAAATTTTTAAAAAAGAAATTTAACTTATTGAACCTGATGAACCAACCAAACTAAACCGGAACCGTCCTTAAACCAAAGTAGGGGTCGATTCCGGTTTGGTTCCACCACCAGAACCGCTGTTCTTAAACCGTGGCCACCCCTATTTCCACTATCTATCTGGTTTTGTTACCTCACGTTTCTTCTATGATACTCCTGTGGAATACTCCTGTGGTCAACCGTCTCTAGGTTTCATTTTAGATGAAAGGTATGTATAGCTTTAGATTAGTGCTTTCGCTTACAAAAGGGGGAAAATTATTTTGATGCATGTTATCGTCATCCATGTGTGTGTGCACATATATATGCTTATATCTTAGTTTATGTCCTTAAATTTTTTTCTTTCTACATCATTAGCCTAAAATGCATGAGGCCTCATCTAAATTTCTAGTACACAATTAGAGATCTACATCCATCGGAAAGTGAGCTTTTGGATTCAAAAATTTTTTTTTGAGAGTTTTCTAATTATAGAAACAGATGCGAAATATAAGCGCGGCAATGGTCTCCAATATAAAGAAGATGAGTAGGACTGCAACATAGTCACCAGTCCAACGAATATGAGCTGTACTGCGGCATTCTTAAATTTCTTAAAAGAAACAAATGGATTTATAGATAAGTGGTTTCAAATATACACATCCTTGTAATTTATAACTTCAAAATTTTGAAGGGTGTGAAGTTGAATATTTTATGTAGATTGCATTCATTTAGGTCATTGCCCTTGTATGATTACATGTTATTACTTTGAGGGGGAGATCATGAAGTAAAATTTTAAAAGGTGTAGTATGAAAGTTTTTTCAATGTCCTTCACTCTCTAGTAAATTTTGTGAATTCAAAAATATATTAAATATATGATGATATATTAGGTTAATTTTAAAATTATAAAGGCACGCTTCCTTCCCTAACTTGCAACCTAACCCACTCAGACAGGATTGCGTTTGAGCTCAAAATATGATAGGGAATATGAATATGTATATCGAAACCTAAGTGATGCTTGATCGATCTTAACCCATCAATGAACACAGAAGTTAAGTGTCTACCCCTTGAGTTTTGAGTAGAGGTTTGTGCTGAAGATTTAGGCATTGTTCCTTAACATAACCATGTTAAGATGCAGGAAGCTTGAAATGGTGCATGATGGCTTTGATGGCAGTATATGGTTGCTTTGTCTAAGTGGAAGATGGCTACTTATGCAGCACAATGAGTGTGCAAAGCTAGGATTAGCACTTGGCTAAGTAGTTAAGGTGACGGGCAAGCAAAATTGGCACAAGAAAATTGGTTGGCTAAGTAAGAATTCTGATTGGGTAATCAGGCCTAATAGTTTTAGGCAGTTATGGCTACTTCCTATTTTTATGGGATTCGATTATGGCACATGTGCGCTGACATAGCAAAGAAGGCTGTAATAATGTGTTTTAATTATCTGTAGGGCAGTTGGGGGTGTCAACTGCCACAATAGGATAACAGAAAAGCAAAAATGCCCTTTTGTAATTTCCAATGTACAGCAAATGATAGTGGCGCTGGCATGCTGCGAGGGAGAAATTGGAGCCTTATGCTCCTTTTAAATGTAGGCTAAAAAAACAAATGTAGTTGCATTTTTTTTCTTTTTCTGTCAATTTCAATTTAGCCCTCCAACAAACTTTGTTGTTCATTTAAATCCTTATTAATAAATTTTAAAAAATATTATTTTTCTTGGGAAAAAAACTATTAGTTATTAAAAAGAAAAATCCATTATGTGGCCCTCGAACTTAGGTGGTTTGTTTCATTGAGCCCCTTTTTAACAAAAAACGGAAAATAAAATTAATGTTTAAGGGTTCGATATTGTATTAAATAAATATTTAAGGGTTCGATGTTATATCAAATAAATGTTTAAGGGTTTGGTGTTGTATCAAATAAATGTTTAAGGGTCTTTCAAAACACAATAAATGTATAAGGGCTCAATGAAACAAACCATAAAAGTTTGAGAGTCATATAATAGGTTTTTCCTTACTAAAAAGTTAAAATAAATTAAGATAGGCAAAAACTATTTTTAAGCCCTTGAACTATAGCGATTTTTTCTATTGAACCCCTATCGTTTTATTTTGTTTCATTGAGCCCCTATATTTTTATTTATTCACCTATTGAGCCTCTATACTATTATTTATGTAAACATTGGGCCCCTATACTATTATTTATGTAATACATTGACCCCCTAATTTTTTTGCACATTTCTATGGAATTTGTCAAATTGGGACTCAATAGGTAAATAAATAAAAGCATAGGGGCTCAATGAAACAAAATAAAATGATAGGGGCTCAATAGAACAAATAGCTATAGTTCAGGGGCTTAAAAATGAATTTTGCCATTAAGATAATAAAGAAGTTATTAAGTTAATAATTTAATGATAGCAGAAAAAATTTGTAATTTGATTTGATATGTTGCCCAAGAGACTTCATTGTTTCATATTTATTTTAAGTAGTTACTAATTTCTAATTTTTATAGTTGTTTTTAAAATTTTGGAATGAAATATTTTCCTATTACAATTTGAACAATTCAATTCGATAACATTAAAAGATTATAAGTTCTGTAACTTCACATAATCGTTAAAACGAATTGCATATGCATTCAAAATAAATGAAAAGTTACAAGAAAATCATTCAAACCGTATTTATGCAATGATTTATGAGGGATATATTCAATTAGGATTTTAAAAGATTTTAATTGACTTCAAAAGTTTGGTGGTATTCAATTAGAACTTCTTAGGACCTCAAAAAAGTAAGGCGGTATTCAATTAAAATTTCAAATAACTTAAAAAAAGTCTGTAAAAGTTAGAAAGTATTCAATTACAACTTTAATTGAGTCTATAAAAGTAAGGAGATATTCAAAAAGTTATTAACTTTTATAGACATTAGACTTTTATGTACTTTTATAGACTTTTTATGTAATGTTATGCATAAATATTTTATTTTCCTCACTCTCAAGATTTCAATGGATTTTGAATGACTTTTTGTAGGTTGATATAAATAGAAAATCAAAAAAATTATTTTTCACCCTCCTCAAGACTTTGAATGACTTATTGCAATTTCAATTTATTTACTTTTTTATATGTTTTTTGTAATTTTTGTTTATTATTTTTTTATTATATATATGTTAAGTAAATATTTTTTGGTGGATTGTGAATTTCCAAATCGACTTCAGTTTTTAGCTTCATTTCGAGGTGTTCACTATCATTTTCAAGATTTTCACAGTTAAGGTCAGCATCCTGAAGCAACTCTTTGATATGTTTTTTTATTTGAAATTAATAAAATAAATATCTTAATTATTTTTAAAAAATTAATTAAAGACATCAACTTTTAATAACTATTTTAAAAATTTTATGTTTATTATATGATAAAAATTAATTTATTAGGTCAAAAAATATACATTAAAATCAATAAAAGTTGTCCAATGTCAATAAAAGTGATAAAAGTCTTTCAAAATAAAGTTTATAAAAGTCATTAACAAATTCATAAACTCTATAAAAGTCTTCAAAAATAAAGTCATTAAACTCTATAAAAGTCATTAAAAAGTCTATAAACCCTACAAAAGTTATTCACCTAAAAAAGTCTATAAATGTCTGTAAAAATCCTAATTAAATACATCCCCCTAGATTTTGATGTACTTTTATAGACTTTTTATGTGATGTTATACATAAATATTTTCCTTCCCTTACTCTCAAGATTTCAGCGGACTTTTTTTTAGCTTAATCCTATGAGTAAAAAAAAAAGTTATTGATACCCCATATACATATTTCTAATATAATAAGTATTAATTGTCCTAAAGAAGGGTTCCTTGCAGTAGAAGAAGTGCTCAGCCCTAATAGGAAGGGACTCCCTAAATAAGAAGATCTCTGTATGGGAAGGAACTCCTCAAAATACACAAGTCCTAAGCAGATGAGGAATCATATTCCTCTCAGGTTTGAGCATCCCTATCTCTATAAATACTCTTCACTTCTATCATTCTCATCGATCTTATTTTATTCTCTTTATTCTCATTACTATCTCTATCTAAATTCTCTCTCCACCCTTTCTAACTTAGGCATCGGAGGGTTTGTGGGGATCCTCCCCACCTCTCACCTTGCCCTTTGTTGATTGCTTGCTTGCAGGACTCGGAGGTTCTGGAAACAAGCTATCAAGTGGCACCGTCTGTGGGAACCTCTTGGGTCAAAGCCATTATCATCTACCGAAGAAAACGCTCGCATCATGACATCCAGTTCACCACCCAACATAGCTTTGAAGACTCAAATTAACCCATCAGCACCCATTCTTCCAATCAACTCATCAGCACCTATTCAGCTAATAAACCCGTCAATATCTCCTCAGCATATTGGGACTTCCTCCTAAAATCCCCTTGATGTGCACACACCACTTGGCATCACTCAAGGATGGTCAACTCCAGGTACAAATTTCCCTTATTATGCTCCCTTGTAATAAACTAGCAGACCTATACCTTCTATACCCTTTCTGAGCTTACCGGGAACACTTGTCACAAACACACCAGACCTAAACACTGTAACCCAAACACTCAATCGGCCCCCATTAAATAAGGAGGCCATGATCAGTAACATTCAAGCCCAAATAGCCATAATGCAACAACATCTGAATGTCTTAATTCAAGATAGTAATCCCGGGTGAGCTAATCTGGAAAACAATGTGACTATACCAACTACAGCAGCCCAAAGCATCCCTAGCAAAAATAACGAAGGTCGTAAAGATTCAGAAGGAGAGTCCAGCATAAGTACCCCAGCTTTGGAGGATTCAAAAATAGCCCAGAAAGTTGAAGAAGTAATCCAGAAGGCTCGTACCGGACCAAGGAAGGAGGATGAATATGTCTAGAAGGGAACAACACCCTTTATAAGCAAGATAGTCAGAACTGAGATCCTATCCAAGTTCAAACTACCTTAGGTAGATCAATATGATGGTACCGAAGATCCTATCAACCACATATCATCATTCAGAAATAAAATAATGCTTCAAAATGTGAATGATGGGATCCTATGTAGAGTTTTTCCCAGCACGCTCACCAAATTAGCTCAGAGATGGTTTCACCGGCTACCAAAGAATTCTATCTCGTCCTTTGAGGAGCTAGTTAAAAAGTTCCAGACTAGGTTTATCACTAATGTACCTCCTCCCAAGAGCATAAACGACCTTCGAATGTGCAAACAAGAGGCCACAGAGTTATTAAAAAGCCACTTGGACAGGTTCAACAAAATTGCTATGAAAATTATGAACTTAAGTGATAAAGTGGCCATAGAGGCAATGAAGAATGGGACTCGATTAGGAAAGCTCAAAGATAAGATCATGTCAAAGAGCCTAGCACGTTCTCGGAAGTAATGTCTATAGCAGTTCAATTGATAAAGCTAGATGAAGACAAAAGGATACGCCGAGATGATGAAAAGCCATCGTTCAAAAAGGATGAGAAGCCTGAGTTCAGAAGATCTCGAGCTTAATGTCCTAACTTCAAAGGGCCAACTAAAGGGTTCAGGAGGGAAACTAAGAGGTATACACCCCTAAACGCTCCAAGATCAGAAATCCTCATGTGGATCAAACAGAACGGGGTAGGTATACCTCCGGCCAGACGAACACCCCTAAACGCTCCAAGATCAGAAATCCTCATGTGGATCAAACAGAACGGGGTAGGTATACCTCCTGCCAGAAGACTGAGTCCGGCTAAAAGAGGAATGCAAGATAGGAGATTCTATTATCAGTATCACTGGGACTATAGGTATGACACGGACGGATGTAAGGAGTTGAAGAAAGATATAGAACAGTTGATCCAAAATGGGAAGCTCGGAAGGTTCACAAAAACTACTAGGAGGAACAGAGATCTAGATGACCAGAATGGAGATAGGACAGATCAAAGAATAGAGATAGGACATATCAAAAGAAAGCTCAGAATGAGGTAGCTAGCATCATCAACATGATAGTCGGAGGAGAAACATCAGTTAGAAGAAGGCCAAAGAGAACTCAGAAAGAAGAAAGTCTAATTCCTAGACTAAAACAGATAATTATGTTTAGCCCAAAAGATGGAGAGCATGTTCAGCACCCCCATAATGATGCTCTAGTGGTAAGTGCTTTCATCAATAATTATTTAGTAAAGAGATTATTGATTGATGATGGAAGCGCTGTCAATGCACTCTCCTAGAATGCTTACAAAGTAATAGGAGGCTCTGTTACTGATCTGAAGCCTATCCGGAATCCTATTACAAGCTTTTGTGGAGGAACCACACAACCAATGGGATTAATAGAGCTAGATATGGAATTTAGCAATAGAGATTCCAGTGATACAAAAGCCGTTAGAGCTTTATTTAACGTGGTAGATCTCCCTCTCACGTACAATGGCATTATAGGGCGACCAATCCTATATGAAATAGATGCAGCCACTGGCATGCAGTGACTGACCATGAAGATTCCACTAGAAGACTGAGTAATCACCATACACGGAGACTAAACTATAGCCAAGCAGTGTTATCAGCTGGTTGTCAATCCTCAAATAGAAGCGTTCTTGCTGGAATCTCTGGAAATAGAGAAGCAAGGTGCTAACCTGGAGCCAGTTGATCAGGTCCAAACTTTGTAAATAGCTGAAAGAAAGATGGTAAGAATTGGCTAGGAATTGGAAGACAATGTCAAGAATGGCATAAACAAAGTCCTCTGTGATCACTCAGGTAGTTTCGCTTTCAAAGCATCTGAGATCGTTGGCATAGATCCTCGGATAGCTTCACACAGTCTGAATATTAATCCTGGAGCAAAGTTGGTGGTTCAAAAGAAAAGAAAGTTCATATACGAAAGACAGAAGGTAATTGCCGAGGAAACAAAGAAGCTATTAAACGCTGGATTCATCAAGGAAGTCACATATCCGGAATGGGTAGCCAATGTGGTGTTGGTCAAAAAATCAAATGGGAAGTACAGAATATGTGTTGACTACACTGATCTCAACAGAGCATGCCCAAAGGACAGCTACCCACTGCCAACAATTAACTAGCTAGTGGATTCAACCGCTTGCCATAGATTATACAGCTTTATCGACGCTGCCCAAGGATATCACCAAATCCCAATGAAGAGGAAGATCAAGAAAAAAAAAATTTCATTACACACGAAGGCCTCTACTATTACCAAGTTATTCCTTTCGGTCTAAAAAATACTAGAGCAACTTACCAAAGGCTAATAAATCATGTGTTCGAGAATCAGATTGGGAAAAATGTCGAAGTATACGTGGATGACATCATTATGAAAAGCCAAAAGGCAGAGCAACACTTCGAAGACCTTGCTCAGATCCTCGGCATACTAGATCAATATGAGATAAAGCTAAATCTAGACAAATGTGTTTTTGGAGTCAAAGCTGGAAAATTTCTAGGTTTTATGATCTCTTATAGGGGAATTGAAGCTAATCCAGTGAAAATGGAGGCCATTCTCAATATAAAGGCACCAGCAACATTAAACGAGCTTCAAAAAATTAATGGCAGAATAACAGCATTGGGCAGATTCATCTCCTGTTCAGCCAAAAGGTGCCTACTACTCTTTCGAGCTTTGAAAAATATAAAGAAGTTTAATTGGGATAATGAGTGCCAGGCAGCATTCAAAGATATCAAGAAATTCTTGTCCACACCTCCATTACTCAGCAGACCTATTCCCAAAGAGGCCTTATATTTGTACCTCTCAGTTGGCCAAGAATCAATTATTTTTATACTGGTCTGAGAAGAAGGTAGACAGCAAAATCCAGTATACTATGTCAGTAAAATACTTAGAGGCTCGGAACTCCAATATCCAAAATTGGATAAGTTGGCCATGACTATTATACATACATCCCGAAAACTCTAGCACTATTTCCAGGCACACTCGATCATCGTCAGATCTAATTTCCCCTTGAGGAAAATCTTACAGCTATCGAAAACTTTTGGACGATTAGTTCAATGGTTGGTATAACTGGGAGAATTTGACATCAACTACGAACCTAAGCAGTAGATTAAAGCTCAAGCCCTGGTAGATTTCATACAAAAGATGATAGTGGAAGATGCAGACACCCCTTCATATCTGGAATGGAAGTTGTACATTGATGGTGCTTCAAGGGTACGAGGATCTGGAGCTGGAATTATCCTTAAAGGACCAAGCAAGGTCACACTGAGATATGCTATTCAAATCTCATACAATGCCACCAATAATGCAGCTGAATATGAAACACTAATCACTGGATTAAAATTGGCAACAGAAGTCCGACCAGAACACCTCAAGATATACTATGATTCACAACCGATTATTAACCAAGTCAAAGGAACATATTAGATCAAGGATCTGAGCATATTGAAGTACACAGAGAAGGCCAAGCATCTCCTAAAGAAGCTCGAGTAGGAAGGGGGACAATGGGAAATCATGCAAATTCCCAGAAGTGAAAACTCAGAAGCAGACTTGCTAGCTAAAGCTACAGTAGAAAGAAACTAAACATTCAAAGATCTTGAGCTAACTGAAGAACTAACAAGCCCCAGTACGGAGGAAATAAAGATCATGGATATACAAGAAGTAGCAAAATGGATAAAGCCCATCATTCAATATTTAGAATATGGTATCCTTCCAGATGATAAACTCAAAGCTCGGAAGCTGAAAACAAAAGCTTCCCATTACTCCCTTCACAGTGGACTACTCTACAGAAGATCCTTATCACACCCATGGTCTAAGTGTGTATCCTAGACGAAGGTAATTATATACTAAAGGAAATTCATGAAGGAATCTGTGGAGCTCACAAGTCCTACCACTCTTTGATCAGAAAAGCCTTGTTATAGGGTTATTATTGGCCTACCATGTCCAAAGACGCTCAAAAACTTATCGAAGAATGCCATAAGTGCCAACAGTTCGCTCGCCTTAATCACAAGCCTTCCAATACTCAGCATCCCATTGGAAGTCCATGGCCTTTTGCAATCTGAGGAATGGATATCTTGGGTCCATTCCCAGTTTCAGTATCCCAAAAGAAGTTTTTAATTGTGGCAATAGATCACTTCACCAAGTGGATAAAAGTTGAGGCTGTTCCAACCATCACTGAAGCTCAAATCCAGCACTTTTTCTGGAAGGAAGTCATTTGCAGATTTGGCATTCCACATACCTTAATAACTGATAATGGTAAACAATTTGATAATGAGACATTCCGACTATTCTGCTCGGACCAAATTGGGAAGGCCCTTATCGAGTCATAGAGAAAACTACTAAAAGGGCGTACAAGATAAAAGATATGCAAGGAAAGGAGTTGCCTCGATATTGGAACTCAGATAGTCTCAGGAAATATTATCAATAAGGAAAATGTACTCAAAATAAAGACAAGTTCTGATGAAATAAAGTACTTCTTTCATTGATTTTCGTACTGAGTTACAAAAAAAGGGAAACATACAAATCTACATATTAAACTTCAACCTCTGAGCGAGGAGGATCGATATCTTCCAGAATCTGAGTTTCATGTTTGGCAAGGGTCACAGCAGTAGTAGAGTTAGCCTCAGCTAGTGATTTCTCCCTAGTAATCTTAAGACCACAAGGTTGCTCAGAAGAAGGCCCCTCAGCAGTTGACCTCTTTTCGACGACAATCGGACCCTTTGATCGCTTGGGAGTGGACTTCTTGGTAGCTTTTTGCTCAGCAGTAAGCTTCGCTAGATCATTGGGTGTAATCTTTTCAAGCTCAAAAAAATCTAAGTCTGCATGCTGAGCAAGAAGCACCCTCTGACACTCATACCTGTAGGCCTTAAGAAATCTCGTCGTCATTTTCTGGTAAATTTTCATATCATCACTCTGGGATTTCTTTTCCTTGGCCAGCTGTTTCCTTAAGGCTTCAAGTTCAGAATTTTGCTGCTCTACCCTCGAAGTAAGTTGAGCTTGGTTATGCTCAAGCTCCTCAATCTTCTTCTGCCTGGCCTCAGACTCGGACTTGGCCTTTCCGTATTGCTCGTCAGCAATCTCCAGAGCATGGTTGGCGGCATCCAACTTCTTATCATAATCGATGGCAATAGTGCCAACCTCCACCTCCTTGAAGGCATATTCACTCTGAAGAATATGGTGCCGATCCTTCGCTAGGAGCAAGCCTTGGGCCAACTAAAGAAAAGTGAAGGAAAGTTAAAACTTGTGCATCCATAACTAACCATCAGAAAGTAAATTCAAATAAAATACCTCCAGAGTATGAGAGAATAAAGAATTGTATAGCTCGTCCCCCTCATCCTCTCGCCAAGACTGGAGATCCTCAGGCAACCGTAGAAGGTCAACATACTGATCCCTCACTTGCGGATTTTGGATGCGCGGGGGTTTCATCTATGACAAAACCCATTTCTTGGCGTCCGGGCATCCCGGCAGCTTCGGACGCTTGACGAATATCCCTAAAGCCATCTCTTCTTCTTCATCTATCTCCTAACTCTGAGAACGTTTCCTCGGACGCTCAATTGTCTCCTTTTATGAAGAACTCTCCACCCCATTCCCCTTGTCGATGGGTTGTGGATCAGCTTAGGCCTCCTGAGCTTCCACATTCTTAGCAGGCTGGGTAGTCTGAGTAGTTTCATCTACCTCTATTTCATCATCTGAAAGTAGTGCCAGCCTGCCCGTAAAAGCAAGAAAGTCAGCCATCTACAAATAAAAAAAAAAATCAAAATCAGAATATACCTTGTGAAGTTCAGACTCACCATCATCATCTCTATTCACATCTCTGAGGTGCACTCTCCAAAGATACCGCCGAGAAAGATTCTCATCGGATGTATGCTCGGATATACTCTATTCATGAAGTCTGAGTAATAACTCCGCATCTTCACCAGGCAACTTCGACAGTCACTTTATTTTATGGCACTCATCAGCCCACATTTATCAAATACTGATGAACTCCGACGGATGCTCGATGACAAAGTATTTGTGTCTCCAGGACTTTGGTAAGTCTAAGAGCTTAATGAACAGACTCAAATTGGGGATGGCTGATAGTGAAAAAGTAAGCTCTCCCTTCTTCTTATTTAAACTATATATATATATATCGAAACATATTAAAATCCGGCTGTATGCCCTCTCTATACATAAGTTCTATGTACCCAGTCAAAATACTATAGTTATTAGGATGGAGTTGGTCGGGTGCTATATTATATTTATTCAAGAAAGTCTTCACAAACGGATCCATGGGGAATCTCAACCCACCCTCTAATTGATCCTGATAAATTACCATTTTTTCTGGCCCTAAAAAAGGCTCATGAGCCTTCTTATCAGTTATATGCAACAAATAGTCCCTAGGAATATCAAACCGTCTCCTATACCACCCTAACATATCCTTGTCTACCCTCGACTCAAACAAGACAAATTTCACTTGTTCGCATGGAGCTATTAAAACTAAGAAAACAGAGATGAAAAGAAGAAGTAAAACAAAGAAGAGGAAGCAAAGCGAAGATCTTCGGCAGAAGAAAATGGACGCTAGGCTTAGACAGACACTTGAGAGCACGAAGCCAAAAGGGAAATTTTGAGAAAGAATTAGCAAATGTACAAAATGAAGAAAATAAGTGGTTTTTAAAGTAGACGGAAGGTTTTGGAATACCTTCCTCTACCCCTACGAAAATCAAGGACATCTCTACTGCCCCAAGGGGTATTTTCGGGAAGAAGAAATGCTCATTATTTGAGCATTTATGATGGTAGCAGCCCAAGCGTCCCCTCTTCTGACACACGAACAGATGTGACGGTTCACAATTTAAAATTTGAAAAGTGACATCTCAAAAGGTGTACCATTACAAACCACCTCTTCGGTAAAACTCTGGTCATTTCATAACACCGAGCATCTAAGTCCAGTAACTGAAGCTGGCACCCTGAGGTTGTTTCATAACACTGAGGTTCGGAGACTCAGGTCATTTTATAACACCGAGCATCTAAGTCCAGTGACTGAAGCTGGCACCCTCAAGTAGTTTCATAACACTGAGGTTCGGAGACTTGGGTCGTTTCATAACATCGAGCATCTAAGTCCAATGACTGAAGCTGGTACCCTCAGGTCATTTCATAACACTAAGGTTTGGAGACTCGGGTCGTTTCATAACACTGAGCATCTAAGTCCAGTGACTGAATATGGCACTCTTAGGTCGTTTCATAACACCGAGCATCATTCAGCAGAATATCTGACGTCACTCAACAATAAGCACATGAAGTCCAACTGGCACCTTCTAGATTCTTGTCAATGCATTTCTAAGACTTGGTATATCGAGCATCTCTATGTTTCACGACTAAGGCTGGCCACCTCATATCATTCTTTGACAACATTCAAGACTTTTAAGCGCATCTATTCTCTCGTGGTCATTTGCTGCATCACTCATCGTCGCTATTCATTCTTTCTAGAAATTCGGACATCTCAGACATAAATATCCGATTAGACTTTCGGGGGGGGACTCTTGATACCCCATATACATATTCCTAATATAATAAGTATTAATTGTCCTAAAGAAGGGTTTCTTGCAGGAGAAGAAGTGCTCAGCCCTAATAGGAAGGGACTCCCTAAATAAGAAGATCTCCAGATGGGAAGGAACTCCTCAAAATACACAAGTCCTAAGCAGATGAGGAATCCTATTCCTCTCAGGTTTGAGCATCCCTATCTCTATAAATACTCTTCACTTCTATCATTCTCATCCATCTTATTCTATTCTCTTTATTCTCATTACTCTCTCTCTCTCTAAATTCACTCTCTACCCTTTCTAACATAGGCATCGGAGGGATTGTGGGGATCCTCCCCACCTCTCACCTTGCCCTTTGTTGATTGCTTGCTTGCAAGACTCGGAGGTTCCGTAAACAAGCTATCAGTTACCTTGAACAATCTGGTAATTCTTCTGCCTATAATCTTTTTTGATTTAATGTTGAATAATTAACAAGGTATCTCATGTTTATTGTACGATATGTATGATTAATATTTTTGGACGTTTCTTTCAATTTTTTTGAATTGTATTTGATGTTATAGGTGTTGATAGTTTTTAGGGTTTATATTGAATGTTATTGCGTATAATGCTTTAATTTTTGGTGTTTAATTTTATTTAGGGTTTTATAGGAAATTATTTTCATTTTTTTTAATCATGTAATAAGAAGCAAAAAGAACAATTAGAAAAAAAATATCAGCAAACAATCATATTCCTTAAGAGCACAAACCTGAAATTGGAACGACTAATCTAATAAAAGTTAAGAGTACAAGGATAAAAATAAAATAAAATAAAACGTTCTTTTTTAGAAATCCAAATGAACTATATCTAATTCAAATTTTTTGAAACTAAATAATACTTACCTCAGATTAACCAAAAGTGATCTAGATTTGTACTTAATTCTTAAAATATAAAAGTTTGTCAATGTCTATAAAAATTTCAAAATAAAAGATTATAAAAGTCATTGACAAATTTATAAATTTTATGAAAGTTATTAATAAAAGTTTATAAACTCTATAAAATGCATTCACTTAAAAAAAAAGTCTATAAATATTTTAAAAATCTTAATTGAATACACTTTAACACTTTGAATTTACCCAAATTATAATAATTTCTAAACACAATTTTTTCCTTTAACTTCAATCCAAATTCACCGTAAAATAAATTTAAATACAAAAAAAATACATTACGGTAAGGGATAATTAAGTGGTAAGATATGTTGAGGTGCGGGGTTGGATTCTTATTTAGAGGAAAGAAGTATCACCTCCATGGAAGTTTAGGTTATAAACTCCTCCTCCTCCTATCTGAGTAAAAATCCCTCCTCTGCTCCATTTCTCCAGGACCATTCTCACCTTCATTCTTCAAATCCAAACCCTTTTCAAATTCTCAACCTCATTACCTGATAACTTTAGAAACCAGTGGAGCAAGTCTCGAGGCTGTTTTGCTTAAACTCCAACATACTGTACAGTCAGTGAACCCACTAAGGATTTTTTGCACATCGTTAACAACAATGGTTCAGAAATGTTTTCAAGAAGCCAAAACGGCTACGAGTTTTCTCATTCGTTTTTCATTTCATCGAAATTGCCTTCCTACTGTTTGATGAAATGCCTGATTGGGGATAAAATTATTCTAACGTTTTCACTTTGCATGCTTTGAGTATCTAAAATCAGTGAATTACGACAAGTACTTGAGGAAAGTAAGATTGGGAATAGAAGATTGGTATTTCTGGAAGCAAGTGGGCATGCTCTGCTATGTACTTACACACTATTTGGCGCTGTATGGGTTTATAATGAAACATCACCGCTTGGTTGATGGAAGATGAAGCCAAGGCCAAAAGAGGAGGGGGGACAAAATTTTGTGCTATATTGCATGCTTGGTTTGTTGATTAACTGTAGTAGAGCATTCCCTGTTACTTCTTTATTAGCAACTATGATGCATCATAATGCTTAAATGATAGGGTAGTCAGTAGAGGTTGTGCAACTCTTGTTCAGTTTTAAATTTCAATTTGTGATGATTTTAGAGCATGGTGAGAGGAGATAATTTAGTAGCAAAAGTTTTTTAAATGCCAATAAAAGATTGAAGATTGGCTCATGCAATTTCCAAAAACATGCATTTTTAGCTGACCTTTTACTGCTTCTGGACATCTTTTTCCTTTCTGTCAGCGTTCTGGCAGCAAGAACACTGACATTTGAAAAGCTTTCCCATTTGGACCATCCTTTTAGTGTCTATGTCAGTTGATCAAGTGGAAACTTTTAATGTATCTTCCTAAAGTAAGAATGATGGCAAGCTTTTGAACCTGTTGTAGGATGAATTGATGGGAGCTCTTGTACAAATTGCATAATCACCTAAGTTAAAGTTTTGAAAATTGAGCAAGGCACAGTGGTGAAAAGAGTGCTGGTTGCCCGCTGCTGGAAACTGGAAGATGGAATTACCATTTCTGGGCACAGACAACACACAGCAGAATTGAGGAATCCTATGCGGAAACTCCAACAGGATCACACCAATCAAGTTTGTCCAAAGAAGAAAATAATGCATCAGAAGCAATTATTGTCAATGTGTAACGAGCACTTGGGTCAGATCTTTGGGTCCCCACAAAAGATAACAGCACCGTTCTGTATTATCACAACTCACAAATGCAGAACAGAATAGGATTTTTTAAAACATCAATCTTCATATCAAGGTAACATATTTTCATCAGAACAAATGAGGGTGGTTCAGCCCCACATAATTTAATTTGTAAACTTTTTCAGTTTCTGGATTTTCATTTAGTTTCTCTCAGAATTTGTATGTCAAATTCATCACCACAACACAAACCCCATTCTAGTTGCTACAGCTAAGCAATATGCATATCATATATGTCTCAAATAGATACCAACTAACTTACCATGTTTCTTTATCCTGTTGTTTTGGGGTAGGGAGGAGTAAAGATTCTGGATCCATTTTTCATATCACGAAAGAACAAAAGTAAGATCTGCAGCAATATATTAGAGACACAAAAGTGAAGGGTAATTTCAATGAATCAAGAGCAACTTGCATGTACTGCTAACTACCATAAACAATTGTTAAAGACAGAAAAGGTTTGCTGCAATTAGCAGGAAAAGTGCTAAAAAGATAACATAAAGACATTTGTCTCGCTAAAGTTATCTACTTAGCATCACACCTCACGTGAAGTAGAATACCATATGAGCATATGTTTTGTTTATTCAGAGATTCAATACAATGGAAAGAAGGACCCAGAATTCATGAAAACCATAAGAGAAAGATTGCAGCAGATCTGCAACAAAAGCATGCCGACTCTGGAAACTGCTGTATGCATTGTATAGGGGAATTTAAATTGACTACCATTATCTGGAAAATACATGCTACATACAGTGCTTGGTATGGTAAGCATCATTTATTGAATTCAAATTGACTGAAAACAACAAATTTCTGATTACCATTGCTGAAATTATTAGAAATGCGTATTAAGAAGAGAGAACAGTGGGATAAGTATGATGTGTTTTTTATCTATAGAACAAGGAAACACATTAATCCATGTTTTTACATCACATTCCACTGAAGATCGACTAAATGCACCTTTACAAAATATTCTTTGCCATAGACTATGAGTTCTGTAGCCGACTCTTTCCAGATTTGCTTCTTACATAACTCCTCGGTATATTGTTTGTATATTGTAATTTAAATGTATACAACAAGTTGGTCACCTTAAGGTCACCGAGGTCTAATCCTTCCTTGAGGCTTGGAGGTGTGGATTGAGCAAGACCACCATTCAGCAGTTCACATACCCATTCACCATTTGCGGCACCAGCAAGAAGAATTATTTGTAAAGATTGAGAATCATCCAAACCTCCTGGACGGAAAGGTCGGTTGTTGATGCTTCCTCTCACAAAATCCTTTGCAAGGCCAGCACTGCGTGGTAAAGGACCAGAATCTTGACCTTCAATACTTAATTCTGACACGTCCATCTAAAATAACATAACAAGCCAGTTCACTAACATGAGTTAAAATCAGAAGGACATAAAAATGACCGACAATCAGGACCTTGACAAAGCCCACAAATCTTACTTGGCAGTTGGCACGAGCATTTTAATGCAACTCGTACTCCATAATATAAATAATAATTCCTATATCTATCTGTACCTAAATTCCTCTGGCGGCAGAATAAGTACATTTCAAGAAAAGATCAAACCTGTACTGACTTTGGCTCCAAAATTCCTTGTTCGGATGATGACTTTTGTCGTCTAAATGGTAACTCCCACATCGGAACAACAACAGACCGAGGCAATGAAGGATCCAGCAGAACTTTAGCCTTCTGGAACCAATCAAAATCCCACTGCCTTCAAGCTTTTCCATGTGAAAATTCATCAGAGTCTAATCTTGGCAAGAGATATTCCTCCTCTATGTACTCCTTTATCGATTCACGAGTCTCCCTAGGAAAGGCAGGGGGATGGAATCAATTGAGACAATAAGTAACTAAAAGCAATTATTAAATCAAACCATTCTCCAGTAATAAAATTCGGCTACTTATGTGACATAATCCAAATCAATCCCATTCAATTCTTGCAAAAATCCTGCTCCATTTTGCATAATTTTCGTTATTTAATCATAAAAATTAAACTAAATTCTCGCATTTTTACACTTTCCAAACACAACCAAAAGCAAAATAGTACAAAACGAAACAAGAACCAATCCACTGCAAAACCCTAAACAACGGTAACTGACAAGGATGAAATCAGGAACAGACTTGACGGGATTGGAGCTGTCTTCTACGGTGAAAAGAGGCTCGACTCTGAGGTGGCCACTGTGACCCGAGAAACCGACCCCGAAAGCAAGCTCGTCTGTGGCTTTGATTTGGTCCATGGGCGGCTACTGCTGTAACTGTAATTGCTTCTTCTTCTTCTTCTGATTTGTTAATTGGAAGAGAAGGCATGGGATTTTCGCTGGTTCTGTGATTTTGAGCGAGTGTGTGTAGTAACGAGAATAAGAAAGAGAAGTGTGCTGCGTTTTGAGCTTATAGCAGCGCCGTTTTCTATAACTGTAGTTAGAAAATAAATATTAACGTCAGAAAATAAATAAATATTAATTTTTTATTTTTTTTATTGTTTAAGAAATAAAACAGTGATTCAATTTAACAAAATTGTAAACAAAAGCATATAAAATGGATGGAATAAATTCGTTATTATAAGTATAGTTTAAAAAATCAGATGAATTAATTTGTCTAATTCGTGTTTTTAATTGTAAAAATTGTAGAAATGTAACAATATTGATAAAAGTTTATAATTGCTTGTGATGAATAATAATAAATAATTATTTTGTTATTTTATTTATGATGGTGAGCAAATGAAATCGAAAAATCAATCCGCCGACCAAAAATCAAAAAACCAATCCAAAATAAAGGTTAACAAAACTAGTAAATTAAGTTTTAGTTTGGTTTTTAAAACCGCTTCAAAAAATAATGGTTTGATTTACATTTTCAATTTTATAAAACTGCATTAACCAATCCAACCGAAGATATAAAAAAATAGTTTGGTTAGTTGGTTAATCGAATCATTAATACTAAAAATTAAATGTGAAAATATATTTTAAACTTTAGTATAATTAATAACTTCTTATTAAAAGAAAAACCTAAAAAGATTTTTAGTTTTTAATATTTTTCCAATAGGATTGGAAAAATATGAAATATTGGAGTAATGATCATTTGGAAAACTCATAATTTATAGCATTACAAGTCGTGAATCCACGCGTTGCGCGTACTTTAAATAATATACACATTTTAATATAATTATTAAATAATTTTAATAAATTTAAAACAATGAATTAATTAAATATAAAGTGAAAATTTAGAAAATTATTATAACAATTGTATTTAATAATTTTTTATTAAAAGTACATATATACAATCAACAATCAAAAAGAGTGCTTCTCGCATAGAAATCAGAAATTGGTACATTTTCCTATGATGATATGTGAAGCTCTAAGGGCTTTTGGTGCTGAATTTAATTGCTTTGCTCTTCTTGTATGGCAAGCGAGAAAGAGAAACAAGAAAAGCCGCTGCTGTTGGATCTAATGAAGGAAATTCTTATAGAGCAATGTTTGCAAGGTGGTTGGTTGTCATGCAAGAAGGCGATGATGGAAAGAGATGGGAGATAGAGTTAGTGGTTGGAGAAGAAGAAGAAGAAGAAGAAGAGGAGAATTTTTCAGAGAGGAAGCTGAAGAGAAATATGGAGCAGGAAATGATGATAGCGTTGCACAAAACGAGGAAGCTGCCAGAGTTAGCATTTGTATCCCACCTAAGAATGCTTTATTATTGATGAGGTGTAGATCTGATCCTCTGAAAATGACTGCTCTTACTAATAAGTTTTACGAAGCACTGGTTCCAAGCAATGATGTTAAGGAGGTAAAAAAAGAAGAAGAAGAAGAAGAGAAGGACAAGTTAACATCATCAAATCCCACATGTCTATTGACATAACAGTGGTTTTCAAAATTTAACACCTCAGTTAGATTTTTCCTTAATCTACACGAAAATAAAAAATTGAGGGCTTTTTAAAACACAATAAATATTCAGGGGCTCAATAAAATAAAGTGTCATAGTTCAGAAGCTTAATAATGAGTTTTTCCTATCAAGATCTATAACTACTATGGTGAGATGATAAAGTTTCATAATCAGATATGTCAGTTTCATAAGATGATGGTGGTGCCTACAATGCTAAGCAAGCAATGATGACAAGTGGTGCTGAGGACAACAACGGCCACAATAGGCGATGCGAGGAGTGATGGTGGTAACCGGCGATGTTATGTGAGCGACGACGATGACAACAAAAGAGAACAAACATTTGATTTTATCCTTGTAAGAAACATGATTAAAAAAAAATTGGCGGATTTAGTTAATTATTTTTTTGTTAGATTTGAATTTTATATATATATATATATATTTT
>CATIWK010419350.1:0-18609 GCA_949634005.1 Mallotus japonicus
CAGTGCCCTTCTTAAAAAATGATTCCTCTATGCTCAATTTGACCAATTGGGATTTTAAAATTCAATTTTATGTCCAATCTTCTTTGATGTTATTTGTCTTTATCATGCTAACATCAATAGATTAATGCCTCGATGTGTCTATAGTCGTCCTTCCAACAAATTAACAAAGTGAATTGTGCTCTAAAATTTCCAAAAAAGAAACCAATATTTCAAATATTCAATGCCCTAAAAAGTCAAGAAACTTCCACATCTTCTTTTGTGATTATTACAGCTACAAAAACAAGATTTAGTATCTTTAAAATACTATCTCTTTTTGAATATCATATCATTCTCAAAAAGAAACTTAAACAAAAAGGAAGCAAATAGTCCATCTTCTATAATACTAGTAGTTTCCAAGATATGAAAAAGTGTAGTATAAGAAGCAGCCTTTGCCTTAAGGAACCTTTTGGACACCAAGTCTAAAATACTCTCTCAAGCCAAAGCTATGGCAAAAAATTTAAGCACCATGAGCGAGAGGTCATCAATATCAGGCCAGCAGTCTCCAAAAAATAAAAGCCCTGCTCCTTTTCTGTCCAAAACATATGATCTGTTGGAAGAATATGGAGAAGGGTCTTTATCCTTATCTTCTTCTTCTTCTTCTTCTTCATCCTCTTCCTTAGGAGCTAATATTGGTGGTGGTACTGCTGATGGCAAGAAAATTGTTTCGTGGAATTCAGAAGGAAGTGGCTTCATTGTTTGGTCTCCGGCCGAGTTTGCCGAGCTCACCTTGCCTAGATACTTCAAGCACAACAATTTTTCTAGCTTCATTCGCCAGCTTAATACATATGTGAGTAAAATAATATTATTATAACTGATATTGCTATATGATTATTCGTAAATATGTTTGTTTCTCATATGGTTCATTAATCCCAGTTAGAATATACTAATGCCGAAAGCATTAGATGAAAAAAAAAAAAAACTAACATCCTTATGATTAATGCAATTTTGAGCCATTTTTCTTCTTTTTTTGAATTATGTAATTTAGTGAGTTATTGTTGGCCAATTTTTGTGGTAAAATTTTATTCAAATTATTTTTTTTTTCTTATGTTGTGTGCTTTGAATATATATGTGCTTGATGTTATAGCTATAGGGCACTAATGTTGAAGTTGGAGAAAGTTGCATTAATTTATCTTCTTTCTCTATGCATGATGTAAACCATGTCAATAATTTCTTTGAAAAACTATCAAATCAATTGAAATATTTCAAATTTTGACTGTTCAAGGTTTCAGTTTTTCCAAGCATGAGTATATAGGAACATATGTTCCAAAAAAAAAAAGTACATAGGAACATAAATGCTGATATATATAATGACATAAATACCTGAGTATTGTTATATATGATTATTACAACTATTTTTTTTATCACAATTATTACAACTAATAAGTATTTATTTATTTTGTGGCTAATAAATTAAGTTAATGAATATTTGTGTTCAAAATTTTCTAAGACATCGGTGATTTTGTCTTTGTTTCTTATGCCTCGTTAGTCAGTATAATATATGGAAACATTTCAGTCAAAATCTGACAATTATTTTTCATTAAGTCAAAATTAGCACACTTGGGATATTGCATGCAAACTACTAGCTAGACTTTGATGTTTTGATCACCATTTCCTGAGTTTGACGGCAATTTCTTTGTGCAGAATATTCAAGCCTTAAATAAATACTGTATTTTCTCGTCAAAGAAAAATAAGAAAAGATTATCGTATTATAAACTCATATTAATTTTAATTTATAATATATATAAAAAAAAATTTATTATAATTTTTTCAATGCATATATAGAGATTCTAACATTTTAATTAAGAATTTAATTAAATTATACCCTTCAATTTAAAATGCAGGGATTCAAGAAAACGTCCACCAAGCTATGGGAATTCAAGCATGAAAAGTTCCTGAAAGGAAGCAGACACATGCTACTAGAGATCACAAGGAAGAAATGCGAGCCAAGTGTGTTTCCAGCATATCTTAAGGCGGCTAATGAAGAGAATACTGCAACAACAACTGCTGCAGAAGAAAATCAACGATTACTACTCTTAGAAGAGAACAATAACCTCAGGAGAAAGAAATCAGAACTGCAAATGCAAATAGCACAATTTAGAGCACTAGAGACCAAGTTGTTGGATTGTCTCTCTCAACACATGGGGAGCCACCAAAACAAGATTAGGAGGATTTGTTAGGGGGGCTTGCTTAAACGAAAAATCCCAGAAAAAAAATCAACTGTTAATAATTAAGAACACTGTTTCAACTCTCAACTGCTTTTTTTTTTTTTTTTTCATATCGATTTCACTTTGTCTTTACTCAGCAATTATGCTTTGTATAGAACTCAAAGGTTACATTGGAATTTTTTACTTCAGTGTGCCGACAGTAATGAAATCCACTTTACCTTTCTTAAAAAATAATTTGATGTAATATTTTCTATCCACTAGGTCACCCTTGTACATTCATAAAATTTGATGTAATATTTTTAAAAAGGGATAACGACTATTCCAGTCATATAAGTTGCATGCATTTCATAATTAAATCTTAAAAGAAAATTTGTTAATAATTGAGTTCTACAAAAATTTAATTTTCTCACTATTAGTCCTAATTTGTTAACTTTGACAAAATGTACTGACATGATATATACATCTTATTTTTCTTTTATACCTCAGCTTCCACATCATCCTATCATATGGAATGTATATGTCATGTCAAGACATTATATTAAAGTTAACGGATTCAAATTTTAATTTTTTATAGAATTCAATTGTTAATAAATTTTCTTTTATAATTTAATTGTGAAATGTGCCCAATTTATAGTAATAAGAATGCTATTATATCTTATAAAAATAGAAAAAGCTTTCAAATTCATAGGATATTGATAGATGGAATAATTGACAAGCCCACGAAAAAAAAGAGGCCTGAACATTTAGCGGAATCCAAAGATCAGTACCCAACAAGCCCAACATGTGAGCCCATTCCTCTTAAACCACCCTACTGCAAATTCCCTTGCATCATCACCGATTTCCATCTCCATATCCCATTTGAAGTTTACAGTAAAGAAAACCTGAGACATGAGCTTGAAGTTACTCTCCAAAACCCTAATTCGGAATCAAAATGCAATGTTTAGCAGATCCTACTATACTAGTAGGTCCAAAAAGGCGAGCTTGTACTCAAAAATCAGTCCTTTAGGGGATCCCAAAACGAGTGTGGTGCCTGTTCTCGACGACTGGGTCCAAAATGGGAACAAGGTTCGAGTTGGTGAGCTTCAACGCATTATTCGTGATTTGCGTAAGCGAAACCGATTCAGCCAAGCACTTGAGGTTTGTAATTTTCTAGTTTCTTTTGGTGCTTTATTGTTTGGTTTCTGTTTCTGATTGTTTGAGAAAGTACTGGAAAGGCTAGGGTTTTATAGGCAAAAAGTGGAGTGGTTTGTTATGAAGTTCTCAATAAAATTTTGGGTTTTTTTTAATCTGAATTTAGAATCATGTGCTTTAGTGATAAGCTTGATTATGGTCATGCATTATTTTACAAGGTTGAGAAGGTATTAGCTTTAACTTAAATGATTGGCTGCATGGAGTTAAATTACTCCAAGTAAAGTCAATGTTTTATAGATTTTCATCAAAATGATGTGTGATTCATGCAGCATCCTAATTTGTAATGATATTAATATTTCAGGTGTGCAGGTGTCTGAGTGGATGAATGAGAAGGGCATTTGTATATTCTCCCCAGTTGAGCATGCTGTTCAAATTGATTTGATTGGGAAAGTTCGCGGCTTTCTATCTGCTGAGGTGTATTTCAACAGCTTGATGGACCATGATAAAACTGATAAGTCATATGGGG
Source organism: Mallotus japonicus (assembly GCA_949634005.1). NCBI lineage: Eukaryota > Viridiplantae > Streptophyta > Magnoliopsida > Malpighiales > Euphorbiaceae > Mallotus > Mallotus japonicus. The sequence continues at coordinate 3,862 of CATIWK010419350.1, forward strand.
CTCTTCTGAATTGTTATGTTAGGCAACGTCAAATCGATAAGTCTATATCACATCTGCATAAAATGAAGGAATTGGGTTTTGCCTCATCGTCTCTTGCTTACAATGACATTATGTGCCTCTATACAAATCTCGGGCAGCATGAGAAAGTTCCCCATGTGTTAATGGATATGAAGGAGAACAAGGTCTCCCCTGACAACTTCAGCTACAGAATATGCATTAATTCCTATGGTGCTAGATCTGACATTGAGGGAATGGAGAAAATTTTGAATGAGATGGAATGCACACTAACCAATTTCATGGACTGGAATACGTATGCTGTTGTAGCCAATTTCTACATAAAAGCTGGCCTTGCTGACAAGGCAATTGATGCCCTGAAAAAGTCAGAAGAAAAGCTGGGTAGTAAGGATGGGATTGGCTATAACCATCTGATATCACTCTATGCGACTTTAGGGAATAAGGACGAGGTCCTGAGACTATGGGATCTGCAGAAAAGTGAATGTAAGCGACGCATAAATAGGAATTTCGTCACCATGCTGGAATCTTTGGTGAAGCTTGGTGAGCTTGAAGAAGCTGAGAAAGTACTAAAAGAATGGGAGTCGTCTGGAAACTTTTATGATGTTCGGATACATAACAGTGTTGTTGTTGGGTACTACAAAAATGAATTGTATGAGAAAGCAGAAGCATTGCTTGAGGAGTTGATGGAGAAAGGCAAGGCTACCACCCCAAACAGTTGGGCCATCATTGCAGCAGGATACATTGAAAAAGGTATGATGGTTAAAGCTTTTCAGTGTATGAAGGCTGCCCTCTTACTACATGAGGAGAACAAGGGATGGAAGCCAAACCCTCGGGTGGTCACTGACATTTTGAATTGGCTTGGCGATGGAGGTAATGCTGAAGATGTAGAAGTTTTTGTTGCATCATTAAGCACCGTTATTCCTATGAACAGACAAATTTATCATGCCTTGCTGAAGGCAAAAATAAGAAGTGGCCAAGACATTCATGTAATTTTGGACCGCATGACAACTGATAAAATAGACAAAGATGGAGAAACAAAGAAAATCCTTGGTGGCATGAGATTGTAAACATATAAATTTGAATGGATAATTTACTTAAACATTGTTAATTGTTAAGATAATCATGCAATTGTATGCTGTAGCTTGTTTGCTCCAATGAAATGAAGTCGTGCAGTTGACGCAAGCAACTTCCTTTACAAATTTTATACATAAGCAACTGTTTTAAGCGGGTCCTATATGAATACTTCTTCTACCCGTCCATTTTAAATTTGATCTTCACAGCACGCTTCACCCTGACGAAATATAATTGATCTTCATAACCTACTAATGCAGCAATCTAGCCTGTTTGGAGGTAAAAGGTGAATCCATAAAATTTTAGCTTTCAGATAATTTTTAGCTAATGCAATGAACCAAACAGGTTTGACCAGCTGACCAACGAGTGCTAGAACACAAGAATTTTGATCAAGAATCATAGCCATATGCCGCTACTTTCTTCAAGAAAGTTTTAAGCTGGTTGAAACTTGCACTTGAACAACGATAGACCAAGGAATAACACAGTGGATATAGATATTGCAAACAAAATCGCAAAATTAAGGGTTAAACCATACTGCAACGTACAACGATAGACCAAGGAATAACACAGTGGATATAGATATTGCAAACAAAATCGCAAAATTAAGGGTTAAACCAAACTGCAACGTGACAATCCCATTCAGACAAAAATTGTCTCCAACAGGCAACCATTGATAGTAAAGGCTTTCACAATATAGCTTGGCATCAATCCATCACAAAGCAAGAACAGACCAAAATATAGCTCACATTTATCATAAAAATCCAGAGCTGTAAAAACAATTAATACCAGAAACCATATCAAGGTATCAGACGATCAATGAAACTATAACATGCAAACCTTAATCTCATGTATGACAGCCAGACACCACTGATATGACCAAAATAAAAGTTTAGGGTTGTCTGGTATTGTTTGGCTTCGGCTGAATCATGTCAACCTACTCAGATAAAGTAGATTTCAGCTCTCCATTGTTTTTCAGCTCTATTACAATATCACAACCTCCTATGAGCTCGCCTTTGTAATAAAGCTGGGGAAATGTTGGCCAGTTTGAGAATACCTTTAGCCCCTGTCTCACTTCTTCATCACTCAATATATCGAAGGACCCAAAACTTACACCCTCCTCTCTCAGGGCATTAACAACTTTGGAACTAAAACCACATCTGGGAGCATCAGGGGAACCCTTCATGAAGAGCATCACAGGTGAAGAAGCAATCAAACTCCTCAGACGATCTTCAAGAGACTCCTTTGGAAAAATCCCTTTCTCAACCAAAACCCTTTTGAGCTCTCCGCTCTTCTGCATCTCCAGCACAATGTCTGATCCACCAATAAGTTCACCTTTGATGTATAATTGTGGGTAACTGGACCAATTTGAATAAACTTTAAGACCTTGACGTACTTCATCATCAGAAAGAATGTCGAAACTCTCAAAATTCACCTTTTCTTCACGAAGAATTTCTACAACCTTCCTGCTGAAGCCACATTTGGGTTCATCAGGTTTTCCCTTCATGAACAACAGAACTGGACTTGAATTGATCAGGCTTTCAAGACGGGAGGTTAAGGTTGCACTCAAGCCAGTGGATTCTGAGATACCACCCTTGCCACTTCCTCCTCCACCAACTTTCACCTCCTCAGAACCACTAGCATCAACTCCATGATCTCTGAAAATTTCTTTTAGCTCACCACTATCATGCATTGCGATTACAATATCACAACCACCAAGGAGCTCTCCTTTGCAATACAGCTGGGGAAAAGTTGGCCAGTTAGAGAATTTCTTCAACCTCTCTCTTATCTCATTATCAGATAAAATGTCAAAACTTCCAAACTTCACATTTTCATCCTTCAAAATATCAACAACTTTCTGGCTAAATCCACATCTAGGTGCTTCAGGACTTCCTTTCATAAATAGCATGACAGGATGAGAATTAATCAACTGCTGCAATTTTTTTTCTAATGCATCATTGAGGCCAGGTTGTGCTTTGTTTGACACTTGGGAAGAGCCATTTTCTTTTGCCAACTCTTTGACTGTTTCAAGAACACTGGGTCCAGCTGCCATTCCAAGGCTGGCAGGGGCTGCAGGTTCTCCAGATTTGACAGAACCAGCAACTTTAGCAACTTTGTTGGCCAAACTGGAGGGGTCCGCACCTTCAAACGAGTCAACTTTCTTGCCATCCTGATGAAGATGATGCATTTCACAAAAAATAAGTGGCAATTAAGAGAAAATTGTTTTAAGGGAAAAAGAAAGTTGAACATTGTACATCAAACTGAATTATTCAGTTCATTTTCTACTTGTGAAGAACAATAAATGGACACAAATTATGATATGTAAAATTTTTGCTGTTGTGATGGAAATTGCAATGATGTCTACCAGTGCAGCTGCTAATGAACTAAATTCAACAATCAAGTGGGCTAATGGATGATCTTTTTTTATGATTGCACCTTGACAATAGTGCATTTGAGAGAAACAACACAATAAATAAAGAAGCTTATTAAAACATAGAATTGCTAATTGTTATTGAAAACGAACAAACACTACCACAACATGAATGGATAAAAAGCATAGCAAATGCATGAACATAAAAATTTATGCAAGAATGTGGAATGAAGATTTGGGTGGCTTGCTAAATGGCATGCATGAAAGATAAACAGTGGGAAGTAATTTATTCACACTCTTAGCTTCAATTGTAAACAACAATCATCACAGGAAATTCATCATGTCTTCTGCATGATAAATATGCAGCCATGATCAACTAAGACGGCACTATCCATGCCCAATAGTCTCAAGCCCTCCCACAGGAAATGACTAGTAAACTGGACTATATTGCTAAACAATGAACTAAGGAAATCAAGTAAGCCTTCAAAGATTCAACTTTTTAACCAATTTTATGCTTTCTCTTACCCTCGCGAAGAAATCTAATTCTATTCAATCTGCTGCATGACTAATTTAGCCAAGTTACCCAAAGTTCTCACACATAAATAAATGATGATTCGACCAACCACACCTTTTTGCCAGCAATCAACCAATCCTACACCTTTTGGTACAGTTTCCATAATCAGATTAATACAAGTCACACACTCACAATCACTAGCTTGCGCAATATCTAAATTGAATCAAACCAAGTAAAAAAACAGTAGAAACTGACTGACCTTGAAGAAAACAAAGAAAGGCACAGCAGAAACAGAAAACTCCTCAGATATTTCCGGTTGCTCCTCAGCCTCAACCTACAAATACACCAATCACAAAATCTATCATTATTATATGATAATTATATTAATTTATAAAATAATCAAAAGTTGACAGAAAGAGAGAACCCTAAGGAAGTGTGCATTGGGGAAATCGGTGGAGAGATGAGAGAACACTTGGTCCATATGCTTAGAAGCGTCGCACCATGACGCCCAGAAGTGAACGATTACTGCTGCGCCACTGCTGCGCACGTTATCAAGCTCCGTCTTAGACTGCACGTCCTTCACTGAACCACCACCGCCACCCATTTCTCTTCGTCTTCTTGTTGTTGTTGCTTTTGCTCAAATTTCACCCTCTTTTTCGCTTGCGAATCCCTCTTCTCTTGTTTGTCGAGGAATCGTGGCCGGGACCTCCTTGTGACAGTGAATGCATCGGTGTCCGCAACCGTCCATTACTGTGATATGGGCTGGCCTAAAATCAAGAATTTTACCCTCATCAATCCTTCCAGGGTCGAGGACTGATTGTGGCAGAGGCCCAAAAGAAACACCAACGGTCCTCGTTCGTTAGAATTAATATTTTTTATTTAAAATTATTACATTTTTAAATTGGCCAAATACACCATTTCACCCCTGTACTTTTACACTTTGACCCATTTCACATCCGAACTCTCATTGTTTTCTATTTCACACCTTAACTTTTATTTTAGACCCATTTCATACATGACCAACCAGTATTTGTTCTTATTTAACCTATAACTTGACAGCGTGTCAATGCGCGTGTTTGAAGACTCGGGGTGGTGCATGAGAAAGAAAAATAATGCTGATGTGTCCAAAAGCTGAACCAGGCTCCTTTTTTTTTTTTTTTACTTTGACTGAATGAAGAGAAAAAGAGTTTCTTCTCTCATTCAATGCTACTGTCTTTCATCTCTATTTCTTCAGCTGCTCCTCTTCTAAACAAATATGCTTTTGTCCTTTTTTTTCATTAAAGTGTTGTTGTCCTAATCCTTCTTGTCATAATATGAAGGGGGGTGGTAGCGAGGTAAAGCGTCTGGGAAAGGGAGGTTTTCGTGGCCGTCGGGAGCTACTTTTGAAGGCGAGTTCAAGTCGATTGGCCACGAATTGACTGGTACTTTTTATCAAGGAAATGGTAAGAAAACTCTTGATATCAATCTGGATGATGCACATTAGTTAGAATGCTACTGAAAGAGGCACATACCAATCTTGATGGTGCACATGCACTCCATTATGCTGTGGCATATTGTGATGCAAAGACTACAACAGAGCTTCTTTGATCTTGGAATTGCTGATGTTAACCGCCACAATTCAAGGGGCTACACTGTGCTTCATGTTGCTGCAACGAGGAAAGAGCCTAAGATTATAGTATCCTTGTTAACAAAAGGAGCTCGACCATCAGATCTTACTCCGGATGGTAGAAAAGCAGAGAGCAGGAGCTCAGCACTTGTTCTGCTCACCACTTATTTGATAAAATGCCCAAGAAGGCTGCATATTATGGGTATAAGATGTTGAAACCAAAAAAAAAAGTTATTGGCCACGTGTAATATATGTCAGAGAATTAGTTCAAGTCAGCTAGCGTCCCTAAAACGCGCTTGGTTCTTGTTGGCAATGTGTGATATAGGTCGAAAATAGAAGTTCAGGTGTGGAATAGGAAAAAATGAAAGTTGGGAGGTGAAATGGGTCAAAGTGTAAAAGTACAGGGGTGAATGGTGTGTTTGGCCTTTTTAAATTTATATTTTTTATTCCTGATGAACACTTTTTAATTTTTAAAAAAAATTCAGAAAATACTGAGAAATATTGAAACATATAAAAAAAATTTAAATTTAGAAACTTTTTTCTTTTTGAAGAAAATTTTTAGAAACTATGAATTAAATTGAAATTTTCTTTATGCATACAACTAATTGATAAAAAATTATATACTTCGCCTGTACTTTTCTTACTAAAAGAAACTGAATCATTAACTGGTTAATGCTTTTATTATTATTATTATTTTTATTTTTTTGGAATCAAATGATTCATTAAATCAGAAAAAAATTTGCAGATTGAGACATTCCTTTCGGCCATGCCATAGAGACCTAGAAGGATTCTAGATATAAATCATCACGGTGCAGAGCTTGGCTTGAAATGCTTTCTCTGCTTGAACTATGCATATAGAGAAACATTCTGACAGAGTGACACTACTTGTTTACTTTCTGAACCAAGCAAAATGCAAAATTTAAAAAGACCAAGCAAAATGCAAAAAGACCAAGCAAAAAAAACCAAGCAAAACGCAAAGATTTACTTGCGCAAGAAAATGTATAGGTACTTTCACAAGCTCAAAATTTTATATGTAACATGAATTGCCGAGTTTTTGAAAACAATAAATCAACAAGTGATCACCCAGAATGCATTCCATTGATTCCCATGTCTCGCCTCCTCAAAATCAATCCTCAATTATTTGCAAATTGTTGAAGTTTTTTTTTTTTTTTTTTTTTTTTTGAGCGATCAACAAAATCCTATTGCCGTGGTACTATCTTGTAGCAAAACTCAAACCCTTCCTGTTGATCTTATCCAATCGAATCAATATCGTTCCAGCATTTCCTCCTTCATCCCACTTAATAGATTCCTTCTCTAAAAGCTTCATAACCTGTGCAACAGATGATTTAAAACCAAATGAAACGACAGAGTTCCATCGCAAGAAATATTTCACTCAAAAGAAATCTTGAGCAAAGCTTGCAATCTAGAACATGCTTATTGATAAAATCTTGCAAGAGCTATTCAAACAAAATTAACATACATCTAGTTAGGCAAGTTGCACAAGCATTCTTTCAAATGGTCGCTGCTTAAACACCCAACAATTACAAATGACAATAGTTCATCTTCCATGACATGGAATTTACCGCTTTTTGTGAAGAATAACAGCTAGAAGTAAAATGAGCTTTGAAAGTACCATAAACCATTGAGCAAAGCATATAATTATCCGTTCCAAAAAAGGCATACATTTAAAAACATTTCTATCTCCTGAGCTGAATGCTAAATTTGTACATTTATCATTTGTCCTATTGAATTCTTCAACGAACAAGGTAAACTTTAAAGGCTTAATCAAAATTAAGTAAACTTACCAATCTTCTACGGGCTCCTTTTGAGGCATCTTCCTCATCTGCTTCAATGATGACCTTAAGGTACTTAATTGCTGGTGCAAAAAATAACTAGAATCACTTCACATTATCTTGGCATGGTTCAAAAGCAAATTGAAATAACAAGATAATGTTGGCATACATGCAATGCCGGAAAGTGAAGAAAGATGTTGCTTCAAAAGGCGCATTGCCTCCTTGGCATCATGGTCATGCAGATCAAGCATTATTTCATCTCGTGTATCCACATTTCTGCCAATGAAAAGGACCCAAAAAAAAAAGAAGACATCAAAGGAAGGAAAAAAAAAAAAAAGAACTACAATTGAAAAAAATAAAATAAAAACAAAAAGCACTCTGACTAGACGCAAACGCTAAAAATGAAAATGACTAACTTGGTTTCAAAAATCTTCTGACTGGACGCTTCATCTGCCTCACGAGCCTTCATATGAAAGAAATGTCCCTGCAAGAGCAATGACATTACAGCTAAGAATTCATCTGTTTGATCTAAAACCCTAAACCATCCAGAAGGGATCTTTCACATTTGAAATGATCACCTCCAATTGAAATTTTTATTTTGCTATCATAGTACTATTCTTCGCATCCAGTCCACAAAAAAAAAGTACTATTCTTCCCTTCTTGACAGATTTACCAGCCAGCAGGCATAGTTTGGCTTTCATCTCATGGTTTCCTCACTTTATCAATGGATAAAAGTAAAATTTATTTGAAGTTTGAGCACTTATCACATTGCCAATGGAAGGAAAAAAAAAACAAATTATCATTAAAATATTAAACCAGTCTTTCTGATGACACCCAGAAGCCTGACCTTATCCATAAGTTTGTTTGCTCGATCATAATCTCTCTTTGCAAATGCATTCACAGCCTGATAAGAAGCAAATATTCTTATTTCATCATGTTTGATATCAAAGCAATCAACATAAACAATATCACAGATCAGACATGTATAAGTGAGTGTGAGGAAGCAAGGAACAGCAGGTCCTTGAACTCTGATTAGTTTACTGATTAGTAATATAAAGAAAAGTTATATCCTTTTGCAAGATAACTAACTACAAATAAACATAAATAAAGATGTAAAAGACATTCTATAGAAAAATAGTTAAGGAGAACATAATGGAACAGGCTACAGGCTGCCTACATCTTTATAATACTCCTTCATTGTGGCTCGATATTCCTGTACAGCGCTGCGAAGCTTCTGGTAACTATCCTCTTCATCTTCACCTGCAATTGGCAGTAAACTACTCAGGATGAGAAGATGAAAGCAAAGGAAAGTTTGACAAACTAATCATATGATGTAACAATGACAAATAGAAGCAAAAAAGTGACTAAAACCCATTCATAGTTAATGATGCTTCTCTATACATGGGAAACTACATACTACTGTCATTTGCCTTCTGTAATTCAGCTGAAACAGATTTTTGTTTTATGATAAAGTCTGTTGGAGGTTCAACCACCAGTTCTCCTAGTGCTTTAGACCTCCTTGCAACCCTTGTTTTTCTTCTAGCTAGCGCCTCAGCTCTGTCAGTATTAGCATTAAACAATGAAACCAATACTTCCTTTTGGAGGTCATTTCTCTCTTGTTGTTCAGGTAATCTTCCGTCATTTACAATTGATGTTCCATTTGCAATACTGAATTAAAATAAGCAAAAAAATAAGAATAAATATAAAGAGAAGTGTCTAATGATCCTGAAAGAATTATAATGATAAGCTAAGCCCTCTCCCTCTTTACAAGAAAAACTGTTTAAAAGCATAAATTTTAACCCCCTTCTTGGAAATAAGCACTATATTTGATTTGCTAAAAATTTATATGTACAATACCCAGCACAGTAGCCCACTGGTGGAATGCTTTTTTGACATGAAGGTTCTTCAGAATTTGCATGCACACCTGCAATCTGTAGAAAAGAGCATTTAGTAAGAAAATGTATTAAATAAGAAGTTTAATATTGCCTTAATACAGAGGTTATAATAAGAAAAACTAATCACCAACAGTAAGTTATGGTTGTGTAAGAAGGCATCACTGAATGCCGATATCTCTATACCTCAGTTGAATTAAATTTGTAAGAAAACTGACTTGAATTAAATTTGTAAGACGTGTAATAAAAGTTAAAAACTGAAGGCTTCAAGCACTTAACGACAGTGGGTCTCACAAATAGAAGTGCATGCTAACCTTTTCAGTTGATTCACCAGGACATTTGTACCCTTCTTCCAGAGTCACTGCTGACAAATCAAGCAGTTCTTCCATGCTCTGAATAGTCCAAGCAGCACAAAGAAAAACTTAGAAGCTCTTAGTAATGCAAAGAGAAACCAAATTTCAATAGTGAAAGTGTGTGTATCATTTAATCTACTTTATTAAATACATTAACTTGCGAGCAACCCACGTTTGTCAAAAATGTTCAAACATCGCTGCATTTTTTTAGTTACAAAATTAAGCTTAAAAGTCATTATTTAAAGAAAAACATGGGCATTTCTTTTTCTTTTTTTTTTTACAGGTAACAAATATAGCTTTTCTGAGATGATGTATGACCATATTCAGAATTTGTAGATTAACATGCAACACGTAAGAGATGAATAAAAACCTTTACCTGCATTTAGTTCCCTTTTGTTATGTGGAATAATTAATTGTTTCTTAAGATTCTATGTTAATCATGGGAACTTAACTTCTCTAACATAACCATACATGCAGCCATTAAAGAAGTAAAGAGTACCAAGAATAGACATCTGAACAGGATTTTAGAACAAAGACTGGGAAGACATGAAAACATTTTTAATATATAAAAAGGGACAAAACATGAATGGTGCATTCAATGATAAGCATTGATTACCAATATGTGACAGAAAAAAAAATGTCAGCCAACAGTCCGTAGAAAACATATTAAAATAAAATTAGATTCAGAAGAGATGGATTTCTGACAAATTTCACATTGTTTGGCAAAAAGGGGCATTTTTCAGAAAATGAAAATAAACCTTAATTATAAGAAGCATGCTACACATACCTTCTGCATGTCATATCCACATTTATCTGCATATCCAATGAAAAACCTGATCAGCAGTCTCACTAAATAATATATTTACTTGCAGCAAAATGATAATGCAAACCCGAAGACGTCCCTTAAAAATATATATTCTCCTTCACCTCTCCATCCTGTCACCTATTCCCACCCCCAGTCTCTCAGAAAACAAAAAAGTAATAGAAGTAGAATGTACCAAGAACTTGATGAATCAAATCCCTTTCCATTTGAAAGCCATCTCCCAGCATTTTGAAGAGAAAATCTTCAATGTCCTTTTGCATATGACCATTCTTTGATGGATTCATTTGAGGTTCCTCTCCCCATATTGCAGACATAGGCAACTTCTTTGCATCCAATTTCATTGGTTTGGTTACCATACAAGCACCATTGGTTGCTGGCACATACTTCACATAATCTTTGCCAAGAATGCTTGAAACAGTGCCTCCTGAAACAGGACGTGATTTTTGCTTCGGAGCTCTGAACTTCCCATTTGTGGGACACAACTTCTCAGAAATATCATCATACAATGGTTTGGAAAATTCTACACCCCTTGCGTTCCCATTGGATGTAAAAGGTAAAGAGGTCGAAGTGCTTCCCAGCATTTCACACAGGATTTCACCAGCCAAATCTGCATTCCGGTTTGCCTTGTAATAAGCAGAAGTTATATCTTGAAGAGAAAACGAGCCAAAGGCCTCAGACAAACCTTTCAATGCCTTTTCATCATTGTTGTAATATCTTGTGCCCGCAGGAGAATCAGATGATTCCATTTAAGTATATCTTAGAACTGTAAAGTTTTGAAAAAGTTTAAAAGAAACATTATTTCCTAGATGCATTGGCAGTTTTAAAGCAATGCAGCAGCAAGACATGCACAACCCATTTACACATGGTAACACAAGATGTTGATAATAGGAAAAAGAATGCATATTATCAGCTAAAAAGAAAGAGCCAAATTGTTAAAAATATGAAAACAGATGAAAATAAAAAAAAATAAAAAATAAAGATCTGGAGGCTTTGGCAGTATATTTGAATCTGACTACTAAATAAGACAAAAGATTAGCAAAGTGACAACACAAAAACCCACCAAGAATCAGCAATGTGACACCAATAAGACCCAAGATTAATTCTTCCAATCAACATCGTAACCTAATCACATTCATTCATCAACGATGGCCACAACTATCATCAGAATCGCTCCAATCGAAAAGTGAAAATAAAAGAAAATACAATAAAAAAAATCCAAAATTCAAGAATCTTTCAATCAAGAACTGTAATTGAATTCATTCAAGAAAGCGAATTAATAGCAGTCCAAGTCTATCCAATTCAAACAAAAAGAAATGACATAACCAAACAGACACCAAAATATCAAGATTATCTTTAAAGAATCACAAAAATCGAGCAAGAAACAAGAATTCCGATTAAAATCAATGCAAAATAATTCCAAAAGAAGAACCTTACTTGACAAGCAGTGGAGAGAGTGTATGTGTACTGGAGGCGCTACTTTCTTGACGATTTATATATATATGTGAAGTGAACTAAAGAAAAGAAGCGATAAGTGTATGAGTATAGAAGTAGTGGGATGGGTTTTTTGTGCAAATGGAAGCCACCCACCAAAAGCCAAACGAAAACAAGAAAAAGAAAAGATTTTTTTTTTCTTTTTGGCGCTCAATTGGAAATGGTTATATTATTTAGAGAAAGAGGCGGATTTTGATTTTTTTTTTTTTTTAGCCCGTTGAAGTGGAAGAAGAGAAAGTACGAGGGAGGGGTGGGAGTCGAATCTGCTCGCTACGTTTGAATATTGTTTTTTATTCTAATCTTGACGCGTCTGTATTTCATTTCTTTATGTTATATATATACAAAAAGAAAAATAGAATAACTTCCTATGTAAGTTCCTTTCGGACTTTCCTTTCATCATTTTTGGCGCGTGGGATTAGGAACGAAGGCCCTATTATTCCTATGTAAGTTCCTTTTGGACTTTCCTTTCACCATTTTTGGCGCGTGGGATTAGGAACGAAGGCCCTTCTTGGCAAAGTTGTTCTTTTTCAGCAGAGGAAACCCTGTTCTGTACTCTTTTCCTCCCATAATTATAATTTACTTTATTTTCTACTCCGATTCAAATTTTTAATTATTTAAAAAAAAATTATATTTTCATTATTTTAATTATATTTTTTATTTATGTTAAATTATTTTTAAAACAAACAAAGATTTTTTTTTTTAAAAGATTGTAGTTATAGATTTTCAATCTTATAAGCATGCCAACTTGGGTCGCATGCAACAAAGCCCAAAATGGGTAACCAACGGATAGAAGATAAATGGGATTTCAACATAAATGCTCAAAAAAGAGCTCCTACTAACCAAAATAAACACAACTTTTCATATATTACTAAAATGCCTTTCACTTAATTTTTTTTTTCTTCCGTGTCTCCTGCCCTCCTTCCGTGTCCGTTAACCTAAACAACGTGAAAATAAAAAGAGGCGCTGCTCTCTTCCTCGCTCAAGCTCTCTTCCCTGCCTCCACCTCCTCAACCACCGTCACCTTCCTCCACCAGTCACCATCACAATGACCTCTCTGTTGCCAATGACTCCTCTCTTTCCTTCTTCATTTTGTTTTTTAATTTTTGTCTTTCGACTGATTCAATGTGTTTGAGATAAAAAAAAAGGTATGTGGGTTTTGTTGATTTGTCACTATTTTGAAATATCCATATTTTAGTTATATATATATTTGCTCTTTTTGGTGTTTTTGTTAGAAATCTGATGAGAGATTTTGTTTTGATTTAGGATTTTTTTTTTTAACTTCAAGTTGTAGTATATTATAATGAGATTAGGATTAGGTACATGATGGGTATGCAGTGGATGATTCAGTTACAGTGTGAAAGTTTAGTTGAGAAGTTTAATGCGATTCCTTTAATTTGTGGGGTTGCTGGGAATGTTTGGTTGAGGTTATTGGTTGGTACTAGTGTGTTTAAGGATAGTTGGGCTGGTGATTTAATATTGAAATCTCAGAGTCAATTTCAAGCTAATAATAAAGAACCCATTTCAAGAACGAAGTTTTTTTTTTTTTTTTTGCTTTGGAATTGTCTTAGTTTTGTTGAAGTTGATGAAATGAGGCCATGCAAAAAAAAAAAAAAAGAACATGATTTTCTAGAATTCAATTGAAAAGAATCAGCTACCTATTATTTTTTCCAACAAAAAGTGGTAATTTTGCGAATGTATAATCAAAAGTATATGAAAAATGAGGAAAAGGGAAATGATATTTTGGTCATTGTTATCTTATGTAAGCAAAGATGGATTCTTTGATGATCTTTTTCATCTGTTTGTGACATTGAAAGTAGGTCTTTTGAGATTGATTTTAGACTTTGAATTTAGTCATATGTGAAATGATTGATTTTGCTATTGTTTGTAATATATGCTTAAATTATTATTGATTAATTTTTGATTTTGCTGTTTTTTCTTTGGGTGCAATTTGTCAATCAGGGTCAATGGATCTTTAACGCCGAGTTCATCACTCATTGTCTCAGTCTAATTCCTCTGACAAGTGAACGTGCCATGAGTATGTGCCTCTCACGTGACTGTGATGCTTGTGATGGTGATGGTCAGTATGAGTATTGCTCTGTTGAGTTTCACCTTCATGCTAAATGTATCACTGATCAAAACCTAGATGTTACTAGTAAGGACTTGTATAGCTCTGATCATACTATGGTTCCAATGGATCATACCACAAAGTTGTTGCTGGTAGCAGGGACACTAATTCAAGTTGGTTCATCTGCTTAGAAACATGAGCTGCATTTTCGAAGCAGCCAATGTGGTTGGGAAGTAGTAGAGTTAAGCGATTGTGTTTGATTCAACATGAAACTTGATCAAACTCCATGTTTAGTAATATATGAATGAATGTGCGTCTTAAGTATAATTTACGTGTCTTATTCATTGTATACTTAATAATAATAAATTTTTTATATCAAACTCCATGTTTAGTCTTTTTTTTGGTTGTCAATTTTGTATATGTTTTTTACAATTTAGTATACTTTAAGTATATTTTATGTTTCTGATACATTGTATACTTAATAGTAATAAATTTTTCAATAAATTTTTTATATCAAAAAACGTTTACCCTCAATAATTTTGTTATTTTTTTTATATATTATATATTTAACAATTGAATATAAAACTTTAAAAAAAATTAATAATTACAATAAAGAATGAAGTAATGATTTTTCTATTTCTATTAATTACAATTTATAGGTAAAAATTTGAGTAAATTAGTAATGAATATTTTGTAATAAATACATAATATTTCAGAACAAAACCAAAAATCTCATATACATTCTTCAAAAAAAAAA
>CATIWK010419515.1:0-18240 GCA_949634005.1 Mallotus japonicus
CTTTTGCCATAGTTGTGTAGAGAATCAAATCATGTGCCGTAGCTTATGTTTAAACTAAATTATCTACTTGATAGTGATCAATAATGACATGACAGCGTGAATTCCAAGAAACAAGAAAAAGAATCAGACTGGTCAAAAGAAAATTAAAAAAAAAAGCAAAAGAATCACACGTGAATTATTTTTCACACCCAAATTTATAGATTAAATAAGTAACTAAGTGCATCTTCAAAAATATTTTTTATTTTAGAAAGAATTTTTTTTCAATAGGTATTTTTAAATATAAATAGTAAAAAAATTTATACAATTTCAATAGATTCTATATATTTTTAATCTTTTAATCTTGGCTTCAAAAAAAATATATTTATAATTTTTATTTTATTTTATCCAATAAATATTAATGCTTAATTTTTTTCTTCTTTATTTTTTACAAGATTTTCCTTTATTTATTTAATTTTTTTCTTTCATTTGATGAAAGAAAAAATTATTTTTAATAAATAGATAAACATCAATTAATATTCTGCATGGAGAATTGAAATATTTTAGAGTAGAGAGTGAGGTTTGGCTTTCTACACTCTACTTTAAAATAAAAATATAGAGAGTATATTGGAGACCATTTTTTTTTATTTCACTCTTTAAAATAAAAAATTTTACTTAAATAGAGAGTCTATTAGAGTGCTCTAAGTCTTATTTCTTTTTTTTTTTTGGAATAATACCTAAGTCTTATGTCACATCCAAATAAATTGCACAATACATGAACAGTAAGTCTTATTTGATAAAAAAATAAATAAATACGTAAGTTTTTACATGAATTTATTCCATGGGCTGAATGCATAGTTTTACCAGTGAACTTTATACGATTAACTTTCGATATCTCACAACATCTATTTTTTTTATTTAACCTTGAAACTATTATTTTAAATTTGTACTTTTTAATTCTATGTAATTTATATACTATAGAAATGAACAAACACTTTATTTTAAAATGATTTTAAACAAGTAAAATGCTAAATACCTTCAAATTTATAAAAATAAGATTAACAATTAATATAAAAAGTTAAAAAAATTATTTTCAACTATATTATTTCTTTAAATTAAGCATTAATTTAGTTCATATTGATAGTAATTTATAAAATATGCTGATTTTACGTATTTTAAAAGTTAAAATAAAAAAAATTAAAGGCTTTTGACCATATGATAATAGCTTTGATTTAGCTGCTTTGAGATCTGTGCTAACCCCAATATGTATTTAATTTATTTATTTAAATTATTTTTTTTTAAATAAAAAAGCATATGATACCTGAAAATTCTATGATTACTTTGATTTATAGTTAATTTTATTTTAATTACCTTTGAATAAGAGTGTATTTGATCATCCAATAGTAGTTATTAATATTACCTATACTAATATCGGATTCATGTAAATACTGAAAATACTCTTATACCCATGATTGGGCCGGGCCATAAAAATAAAATTTATTCGTAGCTTAATCAAACGGCCAATAGATCTGAAGCCCGCAAAAAGAAGAATTGCGTGGCCCACTTTACACACTTTTCCCATCTTCGCAAATACGGTGTCGTTATTGAAGTTCGCGAATCCCAGAGCGAAAGCTTTCTTCTTTCAATATCTCCACAAAAATATTTGCTGTTACCATTTTACTTGTTCGTATCGGCTACCATGACTGAAGTGGCCAGTTCAGTGGTGCACGAGGTGCTCGGCCGCCGTGTCCAGGACGTCGATCAGCCAATCGTCGATTACATAATCAACGTCCTCGCCGATGAGGATTTTGATTTTGGTGAGGAAGGCGAAGGTGCCTTTGATGCTATCGGTGAACTCCTCGTCGGCGCCTGTTGCGTCTCCGACTTCGAGGAGTGCCGTCTGGTACATATTGAGCTTTTTTGAATTATTATTATCATTTGCCTTCTGCATTTGTTTCGTTTTTGGCTTATGTAGTATTAACCTGCAAATTTCTTCTGCTACAAATCGACCGAATAGAATAAGCATTGAATTTAAGTCCTGTACTTTTTGGCTTTATAAAGACTATTGAAAATCAGTGGCAGAACTTGATTAGCGAATCTAAATCATGTGCTTTGTGTTGGTTAGCTTATTAGCAATGATGCTGCTGTTTATCTGATTTAGCTGAGTTCTTTTGCTCATTTCTTGTTTTGTTGGCTGAGAAAATGTGGAAAAGTGAAAAGTTATTGAAATTTGGGATTAAAACAGCTGATATTATGTAGAAGTCGATATGCAGATGATAATTTATTCTGGTGACTGAAGTATTGATATAATTTGTGGAATTTTATGATAGGTTTGTAGCAAGTTGTGTGAAAGGTTTGGAAAGCATGGGTTAGTAAAACCAAAACCAACAGTGCGGAGCCTTACAACACCCTTTAGAATGAATGAAGGAATGGATGAGGAGGCTCCGAAGAAGAAGCCTGAGGTGATAGATGGTCCTGTGCTGACTGAGCGTGACCGTGCAAAGCTAGAGAGGAGGAAGAGGAAGGACGAGCGTCAAAGAGAGGTAAAAATTTCATCTCTTACTAGCTTTGGTAGTGAGTGAATCAATGGCAACTGATAATATGTCATTTTTATTCTAGTATGTTTTTAGTACTTGATGATGATTTAGTATTGTTTTAATCTCATTCTTTGGTAATTTTGATAAATGTTAAATGTCGTTGATGGTGCATTAAATTAGGTCATTGCCCCTTGCTTCCTTTATGTTATTTGATCCTTCAAGTTCTCTTTGTTATACATGTACACAGTTTTTTCCCACTGTAATTCTTTATTATTAAACAGGCACAATATCAAATGCATCTAGCAGAAATGGAAGCAGTTAGAGCCGGAATGCCTGTTGTATGTGTGAATCATGACAGCGGCAGTGGACCAACTGTCAAGGATATTCATATGGAGAACTTTAATGTCTCTGTGGGTGGTCGTGATCTCATTGTAGATGGTTCAGTCACACTTTCTTTTGGAAGGCATTATGGTTAGTTTTCTCTCATTTTTCATATCAGATATGTTTTTCTGATGCCAAAATGCAAAATTAATAAAATGAGAAATGAGGGAAAATCAGAGGGATATTTCATTGAAATTCTTCTTGGTTGTTATCTAGTTGGTCATCACTTATTTTTTGTTGCATTATGCTTGTAGGTCTTGTCGGGCGAAATGGTACTGGGAAAACAACTTTCCTTAGGCACATGGCTATGCATGCCATTGATGGTATTCCTTCAAACTGCCAAATCTTACATGTTGAACAAGAAGTGGTTGGCGATGATACATCAGCCTTGCAATGTGTTCTAAATACTGATATTGAGAGAACCCAGCTTTTGGCAGAAGAAGTTCATCTACTTGCACAACAAGTGAGTTTGTACCTATTAAAATAAAGAATTTATTGCAGTTGATTGGCCAGTCCTTGAATTCTCACTATTGATGATTTTCCTGAAGAGAGACATGGAATTTGAGGGAGAAAATGGAAATGCCAAAGGGGATCAGAATGGGGCAATTGATAAAGATGCTATCTCACAAAGGCTTCAGGAAATATACAAAAGGCTTGAGCTTATTGATGCAGATTCTGCAGAAGCACGCGCAGCTTCCATTCTTGCAGTAAGTTTATACACATTTGTGGCACTAATAGAACCCATTCTACTTAGACCTGGAACAGAATATTCAAAAAAAAAAAAAAAAACTGTAGAAAATAGTACAATTAGTAGGACTGAAGAAGACTTTGGACAGATGACAATAGAAATTAGAGCAAGATGAAGATTATGTCTGAACTTTGAAGTATCTAGAAGTGACCTCAGAGATCACCTAAATAAAAAGTAGCCGACAAAGTTCAAACCCTGTATTGATTTGGTAGAATAGGGATCAGGTTAGTTCTATATTACCATTGAAACTTTTCCTCTTTGACTTCTGTCCTTATGATTCCTTCAACATATCCAGGGCCTGAGTTTCACTCCAGAAATGCAGAAGAAGGCAACTAAAACTTTTTCTGGAGGATGGCGAATGAGAATAGCTCTTGCACGAGCACTGTTTATAGAGCCTGATATGTTGCTTCTTGATGAACCTACGGTGTGTGATACAGCGAAATATATTTGTTCTATTCAAGATATGTGTTTCCTTTGGTATGACTTGTTTGCGATTTTGTAATCTTTTTTGCAGAACCATCTTGATCTTCATGCTGTCTTATGGCTGGAGTCCTACCTGGTGAAATGGCCAAAAACATTTATAGTCGTTTCTCATGCTAGAGAATTCTTGAACACGGTAACATTCACATTCTGCTTACTGAATAGCAAAAATTATTATGTGTTGTAATGATATTATGTCTATTTTGTTGCTTTGTAAATTTGGTTGTTTCTCAGGTGGTCACAGATATTCTCCATTTGCATGGGCAAAAGTTGAACGCTTACAAGGGTGATTATGATACATTTGAGAGGACTCGTGAGGAGCAAATTAAGAATCAACAGAAAGCATTGGAGGCAAATGAGCGATCAAGAGCACATATGCAGGTCTGAAAGTTGCTCATGCTAAATGCAATGATGTTGCTATATGTCATTTATTGTTTTGATGGTGTCCATTGTTTCTCTCTGAATTCCCCTTTTCTATATTTTTGAGGAATCAAACATGAGTTTGGCAACAATTGTTGTTGAACACATGCCAATAAAATTTTTATATCTGTGATACATTTTTCATTAATTATTTTAACTTGGGGCTTTACAAATGTTTTCTTCTTTTTCTATTTTTGGTTATGAACCCTGTAGCTGTAGGTGGGCCTTCCATTTTCTTAGCCATTCAATAACACCTGTCTTTGTATTAGACCTTGTCATCATTTCGGTTAGTAGGTCCTAACAATATGGCAATTTGATTCATTTGGAAGTTGCAGATTCATGGTGCCATAGTATGCAACTAGTTGATTGTTCACTGTCTTACAGTTGCCTTTTTAACCTTAATTAGCTCTTTTTTTTCCCATATTTACTTGTGGTCCTGTTGACTTTGCTATGTATATTCAGAGCATAAAATTGGCTTCCAGTGTGTAATTATGTCTATCTATCTGAATTATATGCAAATGACATTATTTCTTCATGCAGGCTTTTATCGACAAATTTCGTTATAATGCAAAGAGGGCATCTCTTGTCCAGTCAAGGATCAAGGTACTTATTAACCATTGATATGGGCGATCATAAAATCAAGATTTTAAAACTTGCACTACTTGTTTTGCTTAATACACCTGTGCTCATTTCTCCTCTTGGCTTCAGGCACTGGACCGGATGGGTTATGTAGATGCGATTATTAATGACCCAGAGTATGCACTGTTCTCGTCTATGACTCTTGTGGACTCATTTCAGATGAATTTGTTTGTAATTTCTCCTATTTTCTCCAAACATTTAGAAATCATTGTTCTTTTTCCTTTTGGTGCACAGTTACAAATTCGAGTTTCCAACTCCAGACGATAGACCAGGCCCCCCAATCATAAGTTTCAGGTTTGGTCTGCTGCAGCTCATATATCAGAATTAGAATTTATTTTTTGTGCTAGTAGTATGTTACACTGTGATCAAAAGTTTGCTCATTGATGTCAACATTCATTGAATGTGATTGCAGTGATGCGTCATTTGGTTATCCTGGGGGCCCCATATTATTTAAGAACTTGAATTTTGGTATAGATCTGGACAGCCGAATTGCAAGTAAGCATATCTGCCTATATGGAAATTTCTGCTGTTCTCCTGTAAATTATTCATTTATGGTTGCTATAATGGGTTTATGCCAATTAATAGAAATGTCTCTAATTGCTTAAAAATTGGAGGAACTAATGTGTTGATGTATGCTAGACTAATTGGAGAAATATTCTGATTTGCTGAATTTCCTCATTATCCAGTGGTTGGGGCAAATGGTATTGGCAAATCAACAATACTCAAACTAATAGCAGGTGAACTTCAACCAATCTCTGGCACTGTCTTTCGTTCAGCGAAGGTATCTTGCTCATTTCATATTACTCATTTTATTGGATACTACATTTTAATTAATTTTAATACATATGTCATATATCTAAGAAGAGTTTTGTTCTTCTAGCTCATGTCTTAATTGTAAACCTTGTCTCTCTTTCTCCATGGGGAAAAACTGAAAAATTGAGAACATAAAGCAGACTGTTAACTCTATTTTATTACATTGGAGATTTTCAATATTAATTTTGTGTTGTGGAAGTTATAAAGCTGTATCAAACTTTTAGTTTGTTTCTATATTGAACCTGATGGGAACTCGTGTTGTTTCATTTTCAGGTTCGCATTGCTGTGTTTAGTCAGCACCATGTTGATGGACTTGACCTATCTTCCAATCCCCTTTTATATATGATGCGCTGCTTCCCAGTGAGTTCTTAATTTGACCAATCACTCTGAGAATTTGCTTCTTCAAATTTTTTGTTTCAATTCATGGTTTAGTGTGATTTAACTATTCTGAGCTATTATGAAATAGTGGATAGAGATATTGAGATATTTGGACCTCTGTATCTTGATTACTACAAACCATTTACTTTGAGATTCCTTCGTGCAGGGAGTGCCTGAACAAAAGCTTCGAGCTCACTTGGGTTCTTTTGGTGTAACTGGAAATCTGGCACTTCAACCAATGTATACATTATCTGGTATTTTTTCTTCCTCATTTGCTGCATTTATTATACTGCAGAATGATGGTTAAATTGATTTTCTCGAGCTGAGGTCCAATCTGAATTCAGGAAGATTTGCTTATTCACTGGTGGTGTGACCTGAATTAAAAGGCTTGCCATGATGAATAGACAAATGGATGATGTTCTTTGCATGTGCTATCACAGCCACCATCAATCATGACTTTTACATACCAGAACATGAATCTTTTCTCATTTCTCAGTTATTTTAATTTGTATATGTCTGTGATTGCTCAATGCATTAGGTGGTCAGAAAAGCAGGGTGGCATTTGCAAAGATAACCTTCAAGAAACCACACATAATATTGCTTGATGAACCATCCAATCATCTTGTAAGTCATTATTATCCTTCACATCCTTTTGCAGGAGAATGATTGCTTTTTAGTTTTTATTTTTAGTTTTGTGAAAATGATATTTTGTTGATTGGAAAAATTTTGAGCATCAGCTTTGCCTATAATATATTTGTGTTTGATGAACTATTCTTTTTTGATTGAGGAAATTGGAAACTTGGAGAAAGTCTGGGAATTTCATGGAGTCATGACATGTGCCTCTTAAATGTTACATTATGCAAATTATTGATTGTTTAGCACCGCTCTGCATTATACGTCATAGGATGAATGTTTTCCAGTGTTTTCTTTTTTGTAGATATGACTATAGCCCTTGAATCAAATTTTCTCTCATTCACAGATCAACATAATAAAATTATTTCAACTGCTTTCTGACACGAGGATTTATGCTAAATGTAGGATTTGGATGCGGTGGAGGCACTAATCCAAGGCCTTGTGCTGTTCCAAGGAGGGATTCTCATGGTATTGTGCCTATTTTGTTGAACGTGTATTATTCTGCAACTCTTAAGTATAAAATCAAGCAATTGGGTTAAGCAAATTCTCGGCATTTCTTGCTTGCAGGTTAGTCACGATCAGCATTTGATATCCGGGAGTGTAGAAGAATTATGGGTGGTATCAGAAGGAAAGGTGACACCTTTCCATGGGACATTCCAGGATTACAAGAAGATACTCCAGTCATCTTGATTATACCTTTGGTCGAATTCAAATCTATTCCTGCTGGAGAGTGAAGAAACATAATAATAGATTGATTGCTACCACAAATTACACATGACGGCACAAGTGCTTACACTGCAAGCAATTTTGAGTTTGTCCCAGTTATAATTGGGAGTAACTTGGATGAGTTTTTGAACTTCTGATAGAAGATTGATCATCTATCCGGGCCAGCCAGGAACTGTATTAAAAAAAAAAAAAAACATTATGATTATAGTTGTTTCTTCTAAATTTGTTAAGCTTTGTTCGTTGTTGCATTATATCTCAAATAATAAATAAATTGAACCCTTAAGTTGAAAATTATCAATTGCAAACTAGCCATGCATATTTTGTATGGTATGTTATATATCGGTACCAAATTACTACAACCTAACATTTATAACGGTACTTTGTAAAAAAAAAAATAACTATAAAGTAATAACATTCTTAGTAGAGATATATATATTTTTCATATATTATATTTAACTGGTATCGAATATGCACAATTTGACCTTTATCTAGTACTAAACTACCAGTTACATTAAGCTGTTTTGACAGCTATGCCTGCTTATGCGATGTCGTGTTATAAGTTTCCTTCTGATTTTTGTCAACAGCTGAATTATATTCTTGCTAATTTCAGGTGGAAGGGTCATCCTTTACACAGGGGTATTCATATGGTTAGTTGGAAGTCTTTAGCTTTTTCCAAATATAAGGGAGGTTTGGGATTTAAGGAGTTTGAGAGATTTAATAATGCTTTGCTTGCCAAAAGAGTTTGGAGAATTATTGATAATCCTAATTCTCTTTGGGCAACAACAATGAAAAATATATATTTCCCACATACTACTTTCTTGAATGCTAAGAGGGGTTCCAGACCATCTTGGGGATGATCCAGCTTATTAAAGGTTAGAGATTTGTTGCAACAGGGATTTTGGTATAATATTAGGAATGGTAGGGATGTATCCCTTTGGGAGGACCCTTGGATACCTCATTCACCAAACTTCAGAATTTCTTCTCCTAGACCTCCTAATTGTACAATTTTGCTAGTCTCACAACTCATAATTCCACATCAAAGAAGGTGGAATATTCAGTTGATGCGACAAATCCTTAATACAGTTGACATTGAAAGGATCCTTAAAATTCCTATTGGGGACTCAAGCATTCCGGATAAACTGATTTGGCACTTTGATAGTAAGGGGTCTATAAATGTCAGATCAGCTTATCGATACTTATCTTCTAATGACAGTTATTTCACCCATGCTTTTCCTTTTAATTCATCCTTTGTTTGGAAAACTTTATGGCATAGTTCCACAGTGTCCAAAATTAAAATGTTTTGATGGAAAATATTGCATCATTTGTTGCCCACTCAATCAGCTCTTTATAGGAGAGGAATTGTTGATTAAGCACTTTGCAAAATATGCAAGCAACAGGATGAAACTATTCAACATCTTTTATTCAGTTGTCCGCATGCTCTTGCTACATGGTTTGGTTCATGTCTTGATTATATTCCTTCTCTTGTTAATTCTGATACAATGACTGATTGGTGGGCACAAGTTCAGCATATGTTTAATAATGTCCCCCATCAGTTCTCTTTGATATTGGTGATCGGATGGTTTATATGGGAAGGCTCGGAATGCTTGTATTTTTTAGAATGTTAACCCGCAGCCTATGTTGTGTATTCAAAAGGTTTATACTTTCCATAATGAAATTATGGCTGCTTTTTCTGTTGCTCATACCAATGTTACTAATGTTTTATATGACAACAGTAATAATCATGGCTCTGCATCTATTAACCATGCTTCAGTATGGTTGCCTCCACCTTGTGGATTTATTAAATTTAATGTTGATGCTGCTTTCAATCCATCTACAGGGCTTGCAGGTTTAGCCGTTTTGGGTAGATATGCAAATGGAAGCCTTCTTCATGGTACTGCTCAAATTAAAGCTACTCATTCAGTTCTTACTGCAGAAGCTGAAGCTCTCCTTTTAGGACTTGATTTTGCACTATCCTCTGGTTGTACCCACTGTATTTTTGAGATGGACTCTTTGTTGGTAATTCAGGCTCTCCATAAGGTTATTGAACCAGATTGGTGTATTGTTAATTTGGTTCATACTATTAACAAAAAGAGCCATCTGTTTGTAAATATTCACTTTAAGTGGGTTGCTAGGAGCGTTAATATTGCAGCTGATTATATAGCTAAAGCTGTTTTAGATCATAAGCTTCCTCATGACTGGTATTGTAATTATCCACCAGACTTTGTAAGTTTGTTAGCTTGTTAATATATTCTATATTTGACCAAAAAAAAAAAATACCAATTACATTTATACAAAAATAAAAAAAATGAAAATGAAAAATAAAAAATAAAGATAAAATAATAACACTTTTAGTAGAAATACTATTTTTCATATATTATATTTAATTGTATCAAATTATTACAACTTCATTATTCCTAATTATAACTTTTTCTCTAAGCAAGAATTTTGTGCAGTAATTAACGATTCACAAGCATGAATCTCCAACATCAGCAATCCAAAGAAGACAAGCTAACCAAATTCGTAAAATCAAATTACAGAATGGGCGCTGGATTAATAAGGAGAACCAGATAAAAGAGCAGGCTGTGAGATTTTTTGAAAGACTATATTCAAGAGAAGAAGTGGATCCTGATAACAGTTTGGATATCTTAATGCCACACCTGGTGACAGATGACATAAACAACAAACTCCTTTAGGCAGTTACTATGGAAGAAGTGAGAATGGCAGTGTTCGGTCTAGGAAAACTCAAATCCCTAGGTCCTGATGGCTTTTCAGGGATCTTCTACCAAAACAACTGGGAACTGATCAAGGAAGAAGTATTCATGGCTGTCAAGTACTTCTTCGAAACAGGCACTATCCCCCTTAACTTCAACCAAACTACAATAGTGCTTATCCCAAAGAAAAAGAACCCAGATCGCTTTGAAGATTTTCATCCCATAAGCTGCTGCAATTTCTCCTACAAGATTATGTCCAAAGTGTTAGCGAACCGTCTCAGAAAATGGCTACTAGGTTTGATTACTAGACAACAGACGGGCTTTGTGAGTGGCAGACAAATACAAGAAAACATAATCATCAATCATGAAGTCAACCATGCTCTGAGAAATAGATTTAAAGGCAAAAAAAGTTACTTTGCTCTCAAACTCAGCCTTGCTACAGCCTATGATATAGTGGACTGGAATTTCTTGAAGCAAATTCAATTTCAAATCAAATTCAATGCTAGATGGGTCAAGCTGGTTATGGCATGTGTGGAAACAGTTAATTCAGTAATCCTGGTCAACGGTGAACTATCTCGGAGTTTTAAGCCTTCAAGAGGATTGCGACAGGGAGATCCAATATCTCCATACATTTTTATATTGCTAGCAGATTATCTTTCCAGACTGGTTATCAAAGCTCAGCAGAATGACAACATACAAGGTATAAAAATCAAAAGGAACTACCCAGTGGTTACCCATTCCTTATTCGATGATGATACCATGATCTACGGGGAAACTTCTAAAAAAGAAGTGGAAAATTACAGAGTGGTGTTGGAAAAATATGTCAAGTGCTTAGGGAAAAAATTCAATTTGGACAAATTAGAGATCACCTTTAGCGCAAATATTAAGCAAGAGGTGAAGAACAGGGTCTGCAGTACTTTGGGAATTAAGGAAGCATCCCAAGCCTCTAAATATCTGGGTACTCCAATGGAATGGGGAAAGACAAGGAAAAAGCTTTTCAGCTATTTAGTTCAGCGGATGCAAGACAAAACTCAGGCCTGGAAAACAAAATTTTTATCCCAAGCAGGGAGGGAAGTAATGGTAAAAGCTGTCCTCCAAGCGCTACCATCCTTCGTCATGTCTATCTTCAAAATTCCTATAGGAGTGCTCAATGAACTCGAAAAATTAATTAGAAGATTTTGGTGGCATCAGGACTTAGAGAAAAGGAAACTTCATTGGATAAAATGGGATTCTTTAACTTATCCTAAGAACAGTGGGGGATTGGGGTTTCGGGAGATAGAGAGTTTCAACCTAGCAATGCTTGGAAAGATGGGATGGCAGCTGCTAAATGATGAAGATTCAATCTGTGCTAAGTTACTAAAAGGTATTTATTATCCTCATACAAACTTCTTAAAAGAAAAATAGGGGTCTAAAGCTTCTTGGGTCTGGTCTAGTCTCCTGCAAGGAAGAACTCTGGTTGATAAAGGTTATAGATGGAATGTGCATTCAGGAACAGAAGTTCAAATTTGGGAAGACCCCTGGGTCCCAAACCTCTCGGGATTCAAGATTCAATCGAAGAAGCCAGATAATACTCAAATCGGAATCATAAGGGACTTGATTGATCAAGATAGGGGAATGTGGGATGAAATGTTACTCCAATCCCACTTTACGCTGAATGAGAGGAATGCTATCAAATGTATACCAATTAACTCAGAGCAAGGAAGGGATAGAATTATCTGGCACTATGAGAAAAGGGGCAAATACTCTGTCAAGTCAGGATATAAAGTTCTTAAGCTGAGTAGAAGAACTGAAAGAAACGAAGCTCAAGAACAAGGGGGGATTTCAGACAAGCTTTTGTGGAACTCTATTTGGAATTTAGAGATCTCTCCAAAAATCAAAAATTTTATTTGGAGATGTGCGTGGGATGCAGTGGCTACCAAAGCAAATATGGTTCATAGAGGTTGCAGAAGTGAGACGGCTTGTAAAAGATGTGAAGCACCTATGGAAGATCTTAATCATCTCTTATTCTTTTGTGACCAGTCAAGAAAAATCTGGCATGCTAGCCAATTTAGATATGCGCCAAGAGAGGATCAAGTTACTTCCTTTAAAGTTTGGTGGAAGGAACTCTACCAGATGCTTAAAGAATCAAACAATTTAGAACTCTTAAATTTAGCAGTGCTGATATGTTGGAACGTGTGGAAAGTGAGAAATGAGTTACAATTTGAAGACAAGAAGGAAAACCCCTCAGTTACCTTAATTCGGATTAATGAGGAATGGCAGCTAATCCAGAATTCCAGTGAAGGTAATTTTGGGTTGGAACAGCAGAAAAGAACGAACACTGCTCTTAAGAGTCTCTGAAACTTGGAAAGCCCCCCTTCATGGAACCTGGAAAATTAACTGGGATGCATCGTTCCATAAAGAAATGAACCATTGTCAATTGGCTTATGTTATTAGAGATTGGCAAGGTCAGATCATCAAGGCAGATATAAAGCAAGATAATAGTTCTTCTCTCTACAAGCAGAGATGTTAGCGATCAAAGAAGCTTTCAGATACACCAGTAAATACCCCTCACAAAATAGTATCATTGAATCAGACTAGCTGGAGGTAGTGAAGTGGTGTAACTCTGATGTCCATATTTGCCCTTGGGAAATTTCAACAATACTAGAAGAAATCATTAGTCTTAAATCTCTTTCTCTCAATGTTATGATTAATCATATCCCTAGAATTGCCAACTCTGTAGCATACTGGTTGTCAAAGTCTAGCTCTTCTTTGGCTCTGGACTTGAATTGTTTCAATGTTCACCCTAGTCTTTTAGCTCTGTTTTTAAAGGATATGTCATTGTAAGTTTTTCTACAGTAATGAATTGCCTTAAAAAAAAAAAGTTATGCGTCTCTCTCTATCAATATGTCATCATTAGACAACAATATGAATATGGAAAAACCAAAAAATTTATAATTTGTACTATGTCATTTGTTACCTGTTTAGAACTGTCATCTTTATTTTAGAATATTTTGAATTGCGCCTAGAAAACTTCTTTCTTCAACGTTAACAAGCTCAAAATCAAGTAACGTCAAAATAACAATGTGGGTTTTTGCCCTTTGCAGTTCTTTTTTCTTCATGAGTTTCATCTATCTCCAATTCATCTTTAAAAAAATTTTGCATATTAAGTTCTGGTGGTATTTTGCACGGCAAGTCATTGAGAAAATCCTCCTCATACAACCTTATAAAATGTCTACGAAGGACTTTAAACCAGTGTTGATGCGGAATATGAGGATACATAAAAGAAAATTAGAATAAGTAAAATAGACAGTAAATGTAAGCGAATTTTGAAATCTATCAATTCAAATCTTAAATTTGATATGATTAAAATCAAATCAATTCCATCGCAAACCGAAGCTAGTATAAAAAGTTGAATTTTAACAAAACATTGAAGTAAAAATAAATTGAAAATTTAAATTTTAAAACTATAAAAATATAAATATATAATTAAAGATGTATATTAATATAATATGTTATCAAATTTTCAAATATTAAATAGCAAAAAAGTCAAAATTGGTCAAAT
Source organism: Mallotus japonicus (assembly GCA_949634005.1). Taxonomy (NCBI): domain Eukaryota; kingdom Viridiplantae; phylum Streptophyta; class Magnoliopsida; order Malpighiales; family Euphorbiaceae; genus Mallotus; species Mallotus japonicus. The sequence continues at coordinate 13,984 of CATIWK010419515.1, forward strand.
TGGCTCTAGCCAAAAAGGTCAAACCTATTTGGCCTTTATTACTAGTATTGTCCGGTTGAAATACTCAGTGCATGAATGCTTTAATGAAACTTGCAGGTAGGATAAAATGGTTGGAATGTGCTCTTAAAGATAAATGCACTTCATGTGGTGTAGAAAAATTAAAATTATTAGGCTTATTTTATGCAAAAACATAAAAAAAATTGGAATTTCCTAAGAGATTTGTCAGCATACATCATAAAAAATTGTTGAATACCTATCTCAGTTTGATGATGTGAACAAGAAAGGAGATATAAATATGCACCACCACCACTTAATGATTTGGTTAATATTTTCATGATGTTGGTGGATCTGAAAGTGATTTATCAAATTATTGTAAGCTATACATGTTATGTTTAATGTTTAATTTTAGAGTTATAATCTAATGTTAGTTTTAATAGTTAATTAAAAATGTTAGTTGTAAATAATTTTTTTTTAATGTAAAATTATTTAAGTTTATGAAATAATTTTTTAGAATATATTATATTTATTTTGTGAGTTCTATTTTGATATTTTACAATGAGATTTGTAGATGTGATTAGACGAGGAAAGTTAGAGCCTTTTATTTTGATGTGTCAAAATCTTCTACTGAAGATTACATTCCTTTCATTGATAAAGTAGTGAAATATAGTTTTGATAGTATCCTTTAGTGTGGAAACAGAGCACTTTCAACCCTTCTCCTTCCAAGTCTTTTTTATAGTAGTGTAGACACCCAATTTCGTGATAGCCGAGTATTGATGCGACAGAGAACTTCGATGATGAGAAAATTAAAAATGAGTCTCGGGATGTTTGAGTTTGAAATCTCAAAGAGGCTTGATTGTGTTTCTAAAGTACGTTTAAGGACTCAATTGAAAGGTTTTGGTTTTTAGAGGGACTTTTTTGTAATTAAATGTTAAAAAAATGGGAATAATGGATTTTCGATCGGAAATCCAGAATTCCGACCGGAATTCCAGATTGCCGATCGGCAATCTGGACTTCGAGTCTGGATTTTAACACGTTGTTTTCGATTTTTTCAGTGTTTTAACGCAAGTAAAACTCAGTATCTCAGCTCTGATTGGTTCAGTGACGAGATATTGAAGTCTGCAAGTGATTAATTCTTCATTAATCACTGAAATGATCAGCGAGAGAGAGTCCCTCACAGGAGGAACTCAATCTCCTGAATGCAGTAGCGTCTAACCATGACTCTGCTAGGGTTTTTTCTAGTCTCTATAAAAACCAATGTAGAGTCTGCTGAAAAAAAAGAAAAGAGATTCTGGGGATAGCTTAAGAAGAAATGGAGATTTTCTTTGAACAAGGGAGGCAGAGCTGAAGGTTGAGTTTTCTGCTAAAATCAAAAGTTTTCATCTTCATCTTTTTCTAAAGTTTTTTGTGAAGGAACTTAGCACACACAGGCACATAAGAGTCCTTGAACTAAATCTTAAGAAATACAGTCGATTCCAAGAGATAACCGAAGTCCAACATTCTCAGGCGAATTCCAATATTCAAACGGTGCAAATCACCTATTCTCTGAGGAGCCATCAATACAGCATCTGCATTAGTGTTTGATTTTTTATTTGTTTACTTTGCTTTGTTTATTTCTGTTTTATTTCTTCTTCTTCTTCTTCTTTCTTTTGTTTTACTTTACACTAATCATTTATTCTGTTATTTTTTTTTTTTTTGTGTTTTAATGGAGGGAGTTACCTGAGATTACAAGTTATGGATCTCAAGAGATCATGGACACGAATTTCAATGATTCATTAGTTTTATGGTTTTTTGTTATTTTCTTTGTTATTATTTTTTATTGTATTTATTATTTTGTTTTATTGTTCTTTATTTTATTAGATCCTTGTAATCACCCCAATAGTGGGATATTAATAAAAATTGTGTGTGAATGTGTAGTCTAGTTTAATTAATTGATTAGTAAATTAGTTTTTTTATTTGGTAAAAGTTAATAAAATTAATGGTGGCTTTAGTTAACCTTAGGTTGCATGCAAATTAAGTAGATTTAGAAATAACTTTGTTTTTCATGTTTTTTATGCTTTTGATCTATTTTTATTTTGAATGTTTATTTTCATTTATGTTTTTTTTATGCTTTAGATCTATTTTTATATTTAAGTTGTTTTTTTATGTGTTTTTGCATTTAAGCTCATAATTAGGGTTTTTAGGTTAATTATTAGATTCACTCTTAATAATTAGGGTTTTTTTAAGATTAATTAATTAATTTGATTTTAGGTTCATAATTTACTTAGATTTTAGGTTAGAATTAATTTAGGCCCATTTAGCTAATTAGACCTAGGCCCATTTGTAATTAATAAAATTAAATTAGATTTAGCTCATTAAATAAAGCCTTTTCATAATTTATAGACCTAGCCCATTTTTAAAAATAAAATATGTAGAATTAAGCCCGCTAATTTAAGCTTTCATAACATGTAAATTTAGCTCACTTTAATTAAAACTTGTAGATTAGACTAACCTAGGGATTATAAGCTTGAATGATACATTGTTTATATGCTATTTCATGATTAGTTTGTCTTTTGGGATTTATGGATGTCTAAATTGGGTTTTATGAAATTGCATGTAAATAGAGGATAAAGTAATAATTAATAAAATAATTCTAAAAGAACACAAGACTAAGAGAAGTTAGTATTCCGAATCCAGAATTTCCTGGTTGTGGTGCTAGCTTTCTTTTGGAGAATTGAGTACCACCTCCTATTTTGTCCCAGTTATTATCCTGGGTGGCGACTCCATCATCTCCACACTATGTCTTTGTGATATAGTAGTGTGTTCCCTAAAGCCCTGAGCTTAAACAATGTTGCAGTTGCAAGAAACTTGGGCGCGCTAAACCCCGCCGTCTACATTACCAAAAATAGAATTACTAGTATTACCAGTATTCTTGCTTGATTCTCCTACATGCAAGTTTTTAGAATGAGAAATAAAAGTAGGTAAGATACCATTACCATCCATTCGATTGCCTCAAATATGGATCTGTTTTGTAGTAATAGCTACTGAAGGTACAGGAAATGTGTAATACCCTGAATTTCTATTTAAATTTATTTAATTAAATTAAAGGATTTGCAGTGTTAATAAAAGTGGTATTATTTTAATTATTTTTTTTATTAAGTAAAAACTTTCTTTGATTAATTATGTTAAATATCATTTTAATATTTAAAAGATTATAGTTAATATGTTTAAACACACCTTATTATTTGATGATTTTATGTTAAAATTTATTTTATTGAGTAGTACATTTAAATCATTTATTTTATTTTAGTATATATATATATATGAGTTTGGTGTGTGTATGTGTACTATATATATATGAATATATATATATTCATTTAATATTTGTGTGGTGTAGAAATTTTAAGTGTTATTATTATTATTATTATTTTAGTTAAAAAGTTAAAGTTAGTAAGCAAAGTGGTACCATTCCTTGTGAATTTTCTCTTCTTCCCGTCTAAGCCTTCATGCTCTTCCCTGTGTGTATCTTCTTCCCATCCCTGTCTTTCTTTGTCACCATGCCTCCCGCCTGAAGCCACCAACCAGCCACCATCCGGCCATCTTCTTCCATCTCGTCACCGCCATTTCTTCTCCTCTCCGGTCAGCAAGCAGAAGCAGCCCTTCTCCCTGCATTTTCGGTCTGCTTTGGCACCTCAGGGACAACAACATTCAAGCTCCATTCTTGGCCATTTTGAGCTTGATTTGAAGCTCATTCTTTGAGCTTCATTCACTTGTTTCAGTCCTAGGTAATTCTTCTCCTAGATCTTCTTTATTCTTGTAGTTTAATCTTAGGTTTAGTTAGTATTTTTGGTAATTTGTGTTAGATCTAGGTTAGTGTTGGGTTTATGTAATAATTTGTTTAGTATATATGTAGGTTTTATATTTTTATTTTATTTATTTTAATTATTTAAGTTATATATGTGAAACGTTGATTTTTAGATAAATGATGTAAATTGATTTTAATTCATTTTTATTAGTTTGATTAGTAGTTAATTTAAGTAGTTTTCATTTTCTAAAGTTAGCTAATTTTTAGAGATTTATTGTGAATTATTTGGATTTATTTTGATTTATGGGTAATTTTAGTTAATAATTGTATATTGAGAAAATTATATATAAATTTATTTTGAGTTAATTTTTAGTTAAATCTTGGTTATATTATGTATTTGTTAATGATTTTTATTTTTAAAATGCATGTATTATTTTATTTAGAATTTTAAAGTATATATATGTATATATGGAGTT
>CATIWK010419539.1:0-13952 GCA_949634005.1 Mallotus japonicus
TCATATAAATTAAATTTAAAAACAATAAATGAAAAGTAAATTCAATTATATAGCATATCAAATTTTTAATAATAAATATAAATTTAATTAATAGTATAAATTTGCATATAATATAAATTTCTGAATTCCCGTTTTAGACCGTATGGTACCGATTAGTTCCGAAAGAACCGAATCTCCGTACCAAACCGTTCCGAAAAATGGTATGGTACTAGTATGGAGATTTTTTAATTTGGTACTGGTACTGGAGATTTGATTTTTGAAATCCCTGAAATTTGGCACGGTTCCGGAGATTTTAAATTCCCGGATTTCCCCTACCGTGTACACCCTTAATTCCAACAATACCGGTTACGAAATTCTCTTGTCTTGCATTTTAACCCTCTTTGTAATTTGTAATAGCTTTAGTAGATATCTCTATGCATCCTTTATCATCCCTAAAGCTAAGCTTTAGCTCAATCAGATTAGCCAAGAAGGCATTACAGGCTGAGAGACTTAACTTAGGAGAAGATACTTTATTAATATCCAAGATACTTTGCGGTATAAATTTTTTATTTTAAAATGTTTCACAAATTGTAGGAAACATGAATAATACTTCATAGTTAATAGATTGAGTAAAATGGTTGTAAGTTCATAATAGAATATTTGATGGTAATGTAGTTGAATGGTTGTTTTTGAAGATTGTTCCTTTTATAAAATGAAGATGGACATTATATAACTCGAATGCACATGCATCTTCTTCAGAAAGAGCGTTATCTGTTGCGAACAATGACCATCTAGCAGAAAAATAACCACGTTCATAAGTACAGTGAGAGATTAATTTGACCTTCCATTTTTTGGAATGAACTGTTAATTTGATTCGGATAATGAGTTATTTTTTCAAATTTTTAAAGAAATGTAGTGGTACATTCTGCAAAAGAGGAAGATATATTAGACATATATAATGTTGGCGGTGATTGTTGAATTTGAATAAACATATCACTGAATGACCAGAGGGTGTAATTTTGACAACAAAAAAAGGCTTTGTAGATGTGAATTTTATTTCATCTTATTGAGCTTTGGAATTTTTCCTGAATGACTTTTTATTAAAAAATTTAAAGTTATTTAAGCAATGTTGGTATGATACATCAAGTAGTTGTGCTGCATGAGAATACATAATATTGAATTAATATAAATGGCAGTTGAATATTTTAATGTGTGAAATTGGATGAACTTGAAATGAGATGTGGAAGGAGTTTAACTTACTTGTTTTTTCATTGTGAAGCGAATAGTCGATCTCAAGACAGCTTTTGTGAAATATAGTAACGTTGAAAGTATAAGTATTTCGATCATATTGGAAAACTATAAATTGGCCTTGTGCAATGTTATATTTTTGCAGGATTGTATTCCATCCTTTTGTTAGAGTACATCGATGATCATGTTTTTGAAGTTCAACTTTCAACTGATGACAATTTGGAACATTGACTGTCACTGGGGAAGATAGCTCATTTCCATACTTTTGAAAAAATAGTTTTGGAAGATCCTGCATCATTGGAAATTAAAATAGTGAAAATAAATTCTGAATCATTAAAAGTGTATATAGATAATGTGTTTACAAAATATGGTTGTATAAATATTTTTGCGAAAAGATGGGAAGTTGTTTTGTGGTGTGTGGTGAGTTATGTGGGTGTCTTTAATTTTGTGTTTTAAAACAATAGTGCAATTCTAGTCTATGGATGGGTTTTTTGTGTGTAATATTTTGGTTGAATTTGGTAGGCTATAATTTGGAATTATAATTATATGTGTTAATAGATTTGTGTTTTGTTGAAGTTGTAGTGTGTAGAAAGTGAATTGGAAAGCATCATTTGAGTACCAATAATATATATACTATAAATTATAAAATAATAATTAAATTTAACACTAATATGATTATTAATTTTATATCTATACTATACTATATAGACAGTCAAGAATAGAGGCAAAAAAAATTTTGTGAAAAAAGGACATCTAGTTTTATATATTGAAGAAGTGTTAATTAAATTCCTAAAAATTGAAAAATTGATGAAGATAGTTTCATTTTAGCAGATTAAAATGTGGGTTGAAGTAATGACTTTCATAAAGTTATTTGTTAGGAAGTGTAAAGAAATCTTGTGTTTTTGTACACAGTGGAATGAGAAATAGATTTAGAAAATTGACAATGTTAAGGATTGTTATGTTTGTGGAACATTTTGTTGAGAGTAATGGGAAAATATTGAATTTGAATATTAGAATGAGAAATAGATTTGGAAAATTGACAATGTTAAGGACTGTTATGTTTGTGGAACATTTTGTTGAGATTAATGGGAAAATATTGAATTTGAATATTAGTAAAGAATGTTTGAGATACTTACTAGTTTTCCATCATTAATTGTATTGGCCAATATTACTTTGAAAAAATGGGGATTTTGAACTCGAAAGTTGAAGCATTCATCTTGTGTTGCAAAATGCATTTTGACGCTGTTGAGAATAAAATTATAAATGGTGTATAAAATTTGTGATATTCTGGAAATTGAAAAGCCCACTTATATAGGAGTGCAATATTGTACGTTTGAAGTCATTTATTTAGAAAGGCATAAATAGTTAATTGGAACTAATAAGTATGGGATTTTGTGGACCATTTTGAAAGAAATTCCGAAAATACTTAATTACTTCCTTTTAAGTGATATTGAGTAATTGTAATTTTTGAAGTTTATTAAAAGTGATTTTATAAGGGTTATTATGCAACTGTAATTGGAAAAATTAAGTTGAACTTTCTTATTTTGGGAAAATATTTTCCATGTATGGGGTATGGTTTGTAAATGGACATAAGAACTTTTTTAAAAAAAATTTTGAATATGATTAATTGACTTATTTATTATTAAAAAGATTTCATTTAATTCTATGGAAATGTGGATGTTTGAGTTGACGTTATATCTTAATTTGATTATATGTAAGTGGGAGTTAGGTAAAAAAAATTTATGTTGACAATAAAATTTATTTTGGACGGTTTAATGGTAAATTTTGTAATATAAATGAAATGTCTATTATTTATATTATACTTAATATATTGTATTATTAGAAATTGTTAATAATGGTTATTATTAAGTATTATTTTATATAAAATATACTTGTTACGTAAAAAATATTATTTTATAATTAATATTGTTAATATGAACTGTTACGGTTTGATTTAATTTTCGATTCTCGATTTATAATTTGAGAATTTGTATTTTCAATTTGATTCTCTATTTGAAAACTATGAAAAAAATATAACTATTAATTTATTAATAATTTCATTTTGTAGAGTATATTCAATGAATGGAATTAAATGGAAATGAAATAACTGAAGTTGATAAATAATATTTAATATTTATATTTATTTAAAAAAAATTGATTGTGATTGTATCAATTAAATTAAACAATACATTAATATTTAGTAGAGTATAAATATTATTAATGTTAATTAGAATGAAAAAGACATAGATTTCATTGACATGATTTTTGTTATTTAGTTTATTCATAAAAGTGATAAGGTCATGGTAGTCCTATGCATATTTTCATAACTTCTATGTCTACTTTACAATGGATGCATGTAATTGAATTATTTTCTCGGTTGTGAACTGTCATCCAATCTTTTGTCCCAGTGGCCTTCTGAGATGCTCCAACATTTGTTGTAGGATGGATGTCTTCGATTTGTTTATTTTTTCATGAGGATAATAATTGAATTTCTGTAATTTGATAATGATGCTGCACTGTTTGTAGGAATAAGCTGACTGAATATATCTATTGCTTTATGTGATTCTGAGATGGATAAAGCTATGGCGTAGTTGTATAACACTTGGGGTGTTATTGATGTTGTAGCCATTTGAAGTAAGTGCAAACCCATTTTGCTTTCATTGTAACAAAAGAATAAATGAGAGCCTAAGTAATACATTGCTGATTGATTCCCTGCCTTAATCAAATTGTTAAGAAATGTTATGGTGGTTTGATTAAATGTTTGGAAATTTGTGAGCAACTGCCATAGGTTGACATGTTTTAGAACTCGTTCTTGATTTGCAAGCTTGTAGAAGAGTCTTGGGCTGCAAAACAACGGAAAAAGTAAAAGTACAAAAATTGTGAAATGAGTAATGTATTCGAATAAGTAACTTAGGAGGAGAATGAAATATGTAGGAACTTGGTTAGAGGTGTTGTAAAATACATACCTCATAGACATTGATAGATATAATATTAAATCGTTTTGGGCAAGATTGAGTAGTATTGTAACTCTAATTTCACATGGTAGTTCTATAAATGGTCTCTAATGATTCCGCAACATCTTTGTTTGTGATTGTTTTTTAGTATTGTTTCTGTGGTGGATGTTAAAGGTGTTTTTGAAATGATTGTTGGCTCCATCTTTATATAGTTAGTGTATGATTGTTTGTAGGTTGGAGTTATTCATTAATTGACACATAAACTGATAGGAAATATAATTTGGAGTTTGAAGGGCACTTTCATGATGTATGTTTACTACAAGTCAGACTTTTGTTGTGATGGTTTTTTTTTCTTTGTTTGGTTTTTTTGTAGATGAATGCCCTTTCAGGTTTCCCATTTTCATTTTTGGCAAAACCTTTCATTAGCTTTCAGTTTGTTTATGGTTCTTATTCCTGTAGAAGTTGTATTTGTTTTTTTATTGAGTACAATTTGTTTGAGGTAGGAATTTGACTGTGGTTCTTCCTTTGTTTTTAATTTTTTGTAATTTTACCGTAGAATTAAAGAAAAATGAAGAGGCATTGACATTAATATTGGTAGTGAACTTTATTAGAAGTTGGTGCGAGTTAGAGAGTTTTAAATTTTGTAGATGTAGTAATTAGATTTTGCTATAACATAATTAGACTGTTGAAAATACTTGCCAAAAAATGATGGCAATTTGTAATTGTTTTCATCAGAATGGCTGTCAGGTCAGGGATTTAGTCTTGCAGTTGATGTTTTCAACATTGGAATGGTGGTATGTGAAAGTATATCAGAAAGGCTGAGTAGTAATAGTTTTTACTTGGGATTTTGTCATTACTTTTCAATTGAATTTTTTAATACAATTAGCAAAGGAGATGCAGTGCATTTATGATTGGAAGGTAGATGTAAATGTGAAGTAAGTACAGAAGAGCTAAGTAGAGTTTGCGAGGGGCCGTGGTAGTGCATTGAAGATGCTGTAATAGGGAGACGGAATATTAGATTGACTATGGAAATTATTGAGGAAGTATATGATGGGGCAGTGTATTATGATATTAAAATTTTTTTAAAAGTTTTTGCCTGTGCTATTTGATGTGTATTAATGAAGGTGTAAAACTTGACTTAATATGTTGTTCACAAACTTTACGTATGACCATTTAGTGAGTTGTTACATTTTTTTTTGAATTGCTTGCATTGATCTATGAACAAATAGGAAAGCATAATGAAAAATATAAAAGATGACGTTGAGGAATAAAATGGGATGCATTATTTAGAGAGTAGCGAAAATGCAGATAAAATTTATATTGATAAACATACTGAATATGGAAAACATGATATGACAAAGGGATGTCTACATTTTATGAATTTTGCATATATCTCCATTAATGAATTTTATCAAGCATCATAATCTTCATTGTAAATCAGCTTTCTTTTCCTGTTTGTGGTACTTATTTCCACATTGCTGAAGTTAGAGTCATTGTGTGTAGCATCGTCTTCTTCTCCTGAGATATCTAAGTCTTTGTGGAAGAGAGATGTTGCCATGGGTTTTTTGGCAGCTGCCTGTTAAAGCAAGGGTCATATATTGATGTAATTATTAGCTGTAAAATGTTAATGATAATTAAGATATTTTATTGATTTGAGTACCTTTTTGTTCAAACTAGTGTCAAAGACATTTTAAGAATCAGTTCCTCTTCTTGTGTCTGGTTGTAGATGCTCTCAGTTTTGGAATCTTTAGGTGCATTGGTTCCTTGTTCGCTTGTAATTGTTGAGACATTGAGGTTTGATTGTCAGCAACAAATTTTCTTTCTTCCTGTTAATGTAAGATTTGTAATAAAGAAAGAATTATTTTGTAGTGTCAATGTAACATTAAAAGGCATGTCTTATATTAGATAGATGCCATTATTTTCATGCAGTGGTTAAGGAATGATTTCCCCTAGGAATATGTTTTTCTTGTTTCATTTAAATATTTACAAAAATTTGGCATTGTAATGTGGAGAAGTGAGTTTTTTTTTTTTGAGAAATCAGTTTTAAAAAATAAGTGCAAGATGTATATATTAAATATTGTATTCATACATGTGGATTTTGAATTGGAGATTGAAGTTCAGACAACTTATTAAGTTTGAATGTCTTCATTACTAAATAGTTTTAATAACCTTCAATTAGATTGTATTTTGTCAGCCTGATAATGAATAAGAGTTTCTTGTTCAAAAGCTTTTCAAACATTGATGGAATTTGCTGGTGATCTCTCTTTTGGAACATGAGTACATCTTCAGCCGAAATGCGAAATAGCCTTTTCATTTCCTTGTCAAATAGCACAAAAGTAGCTTTTCTAGTGTGATCAGATACTTTCAGCTCAACCTTGAATCTACAATTTTGATATTCCAAATAAGATGTTAGATATAATTTGTTTTTTATATATATAAGAAGTCATGTATATTTTGTTTTTAAAGTACCTTGCAATTGGGAAAATTATTTTTTTGCTGCATTCATCACACCTAAAGTTGTCATCTTTATGGATGATTTTCTTCTTGCAAGTGTCACATCCAATATAGCACCAACTAAACGTGTTATCTATGGCTTCAATTTCAGCCACTACACTGAAGCTTTTGTCTTATATAAAGTGAAATTGAATTTTGAATATGGTTTTAATAATGGAAAAATAATAGATTATTAAGGTAGGATATAACATGTTCTTCACTTTCAAATTGCATTTCCAAAATGTCATTGATTGTTCTTTTGTTATTGAAAATGATCTGTTGTTGACTTAGTTGTTCATTTCTTAGGGGCTGTAAAAATTTAACCTTTTTGTCTTCATCCATGAATCTATAATAGTGGGGAAGAAACGTTAGTGTTAATTTCCTTTGAATTTTTATGTATCGTTAAATGGCTCACCTGTGGAGGAAAGAGTTAGTGTCAGGTATTTGGAGATTGATGTACACTTTGGTGCCATTAGTTGAAGAGAGGAAAAGTTGCCCTGTTTAACAGAAGTAATTATTAGAATCAAATATTTTAAAATTTTACTAAAATTTTAAAATATATACATACCATCAAATGTATTTACTATCATTGATGTGATAATGATAATTAATGGTCCATTGTCTCTATGGAAAATGTCATCAGGAATTTGATCTGCAATGTTTCTTCATAGAATAACTATAATTTCTTCTCCATTAAAAGCATTGGTTTTGCAATTAGTATTTATAAAAAAACAAAATTGTGGAAGTGAATACAACAGGTGTAATAGTGTGAATTACAAATGATGAGGATTACTTACCTTGATAATTTGATTTGAAGGTCTTTCTTTGGTACTTCAAATCCATTTGCTATCACATTTTCAATAGATCCTATACCATCTAGCTTTCCAATGACATCTGTAAGAGAGAGCAAGGTTATTATAATTATATTGAGTAGTGATTTTATTATTGTTTGTGAAATGGTGCATGAAATGTTAATAACCTGTCAAAATGACATGGTGATTGGTTCTTCTTTTAATCTGACCGAAACTTATGAAATCAAACATATGTGAAGGTATAATTGGTGGGACGTCTTTCATGTGAGTTATCCTCGTCATTATAAGGAACATGATTTTATTGTCATTATCTACTGGTCTGTAAAAGGAAGCAGCTGGTATCACTCTACAGTTGGTAATAATGTGAATCTCACTTTCCTTCAAGAGTGGTCTGAATCTATTCTGTAGTCTTTTTATAACATAAGAGTGCATCAAAGTCCCATGTTACATATCAGAAATAGTTGTTAAAAACTTAAAAAGTGGTGCATCCTATTTTTTTGAAGGACAAATCCTGCAATACGTACCTCTTCATCGACTAAGATCATATCGATACTCATCAACTCATTGTTGGCTTTATGATTTTTTGAGTCCCGTAGCCTTGTAATGCATACCCGGATTGGTTTGTGTTATCTTTTGAAGCTAATTGGTGCAGGAGGTTATAATCCATAATTGACTACAACGGACTAAGATGAAGAAAATGCCAAAATATTTTGTAATGAAGCAACCTGGGGACGGTATTGGATTGTGGTGTGTGCAAATTTGGAAGCTATGGTGAACTATTTTCCTATCTTATCTATAATTATTTTATTATTGAAAAAGATTTTAATGATTAGTTTAAGAGTGGGAAGGTAAGAATTTAAGAATGGAGACTATTCATTTTTTTTCCTATTGTAATAATAACTGAAAAATGAACTTTGCAGGGACGGTTTTAAAGTGGTTAATATAAAATTCAATGGTGGAAACTATTAAGACTTATTTTGAAGTAATAATATTTATTAATTTTGTTAAGTTACGGTTTATGTTTCATGTTCTTTTCAATTATGTTAAGAAATGGGAAGAGGTAATGGAGACGAAGTGTTGAAACAACTGTAAGTGCTGAATATTTTTTTTCTTGTGTATTGTGTTAAGAGTTGTAAGTATTGATGTCAATGTCTGTTTTGTCCATAATTTTTTATGATTCAAAAGAGTTCAGATGAGTATGTTTCTATGGTGATGTAGAGGCAATGAGAAGCGGGGGAAGTGTTGGAACATAATTAGTGGTGTGTAATTTTTTTGGCCTTCATGTGAGTATAGGAAATGTAATTTTTTTTTTGACGGGTTGAATTGTAGTACGCTAGAATTGTGTGATGTGAATGTTGAGAATGTATTTGTTGTTAATTTCAGGGTCATTGTTTGATATGGCCGTTGGCATAAATTTGAATGTACAAAATACATTGGAGATCGAAAGTAAGGGCGACAGAAAGACAGTTGAAGAAGGGACATGCAGAAGGATTAATCGTGGAGTTGTTTCTCAGAAATTAGTGTTTTTTTTTAAAAAATAAAAATTAGCTTATTGTCATATTTGTGTTGTATTTGTAGAGAGATTAAAAATAAGAAACTATTAGTAACTGTGTTTATGTATTGTGCTTTACTAATTAATTTCATTTTTTTTCCCTATTCTAAAAAAAAAATTCATTTTTTCCCTTAATTATGGTTTTCAGCGAGTGCTTTGTCATGTGATCTTGTTTACACGTACTTTATGTACTTCAATAGACGGAAGAAGCTAGTAATGCATGGGTGTAAAAGCCAATTTTTTTCCCATGTATACAATCATTTGTAGGTATGTATTATTGACTTCCATTAACATTTTTGGCATCTGTTATTTTTGTTTTTTTTTATTAAAACTGTATGAGTTATGTTTAGGTATCTATTGAAGTGTTTTGTTGTTTTTGGGGGGGTGTATTGCATACTAAATATTTTATACGAAATGTGAGTAAAAGGTTATAATGTATTTAAGTGGATGTAAAGAACTGGTAATGGTGACATGAGAAACAAAATTATGTTGGCAAATATAATAATTTCATATAGAGAGAAGTTGTTGTCACAGCAAGGAAATGAAAAATAAGGAAGACAACATAAAACCACTTATAGATATTATGGTATATTATGTAGGATATGACACTTGTTGAACTTTATATTGGAGGGAGACTACTATCTACAATGTTAGGCCTGTCATAGAGCAGACTATTTTTGCAATGTCATTATAATCATCTTTACTGCTCTTATGTTCATGGTTTTTTAATGCAGCGCGCTCCAGCATTTTAGTTGAGCTGTAAAAACACGAAAACTTAAGTTATCGGTAGATATATGAATTTTGGAAAAAAAACTTTTAATGGGAAGCAAAATTAAAGTGAAGTAGCATACCTATGTTTTTGGATATTAAAACTTGTAGATGGTTAGTAAGTGGCTGAGAATGTGCTTGTAGGGTCATATCGGTTAAGTATAACAATATCTTTGAATAAAGTAGTCCTCTTCCATGTTTTGGATATTGTATATTGTAAAATGCTACTGGAAAGAAAAAAATGAGAAGTTATTCATGGTATTATTCTGTAATATATTATTTAGTAAACGAATTTGATAGATAGTCATACCGGTAAATGTTGTTTCGAATTGATTGATAAGGTTGTCGACAAAATGCTCAAGTCTTCCAACAAATATTTGGAAACACATAATCTTGTTGATTGATGATTTGTACAGCATAAGGATCATGTTTTTCTATAAGGTTTTCAACCCATGATGGATTGAAGGTGAATGTTAATGTCTTTTGTGGTGTTTGATGGAGGACTGATTAGAGGGTGGCATGTAGTTCTTGAGTGAGGATGATGTGGAGAAAGTTTGTTTTAACTTTCCATTTTTGGTGTTGTTTGTTTTGTGATTGTAATTGTATACTTTTGTAGGATAGCATGTTTTTTGTTTTGTTTGTTTGGAATTGCTCGTTCTAATATGTCCATTTATAGATTGAGGTAAAAGAATATGTGGATTTCCTTATGTAACGAATGAAGTTATTTTTTCTTAGTTGTAGTGTAATTATTGAATGTTATAAATTTTTAGGAAACCCTTTCTATTTACGTATGTCCCTTTAGATTCTCTTATCAAAATGTTAAAAATTATGGGAATGGAGGTTTGTAACAGATCAAAGGCCCCAAAAGTCACTACCTACGGTTTTATGTTAATAATCATATGTTGATGTTATTGGGAGTTTTATATATAAAGTTTTTCTGGCCGGAATTGCAATTCCATAAGAGTGTAAGATGAGTTGTTTTAAAAGCATGTTCTGGTTTATTACAGGAACATTAGTTGGAGTCTACAGTGTTCAAAATTACAATGTGTTGATATAAGGAAGATTGCTAATGGTGGTTTGCTACTAGCTAAGCAGATTGAGGAGACATACAAAGAGCTGAGAAACCGTGATGGTGATGAATAAATTTTACATTTGTTTGGAAGATGAAGATGGAGCTAAAAAGAACTTGCTAAGATTACTTTTAATATTTGTATATTTAGATGGGCGTTCATTTTTTTTATCATCACTCTTTGTTGTGGTTTTCTTTTTTCGTTTTTAAAATAATGTTGTTGCCATTACTTTTGTGTTTGTTGAGAGATTTAAAATGGAGACAACAATTGTTAATAGTTTTTATGCAAGTTGGTTATACTTTATTTTCCCTTTGATTCACGACATTGGTATTGAGTATATGACATGGACTTGATAAGGTTGGAATAGTATAATATCAAAAGCTGAACTCTCTTAATATATGGCACTTTTTTGTTTATCTTTGGTTTGTAATAGAATTGAAAAACTTCTGACATCTGGAAAAGGAAGAATTTAATTGAATAAGTAAGAAATAGAATACAAACTTCATTTTTTTAAAAATTAAAATCTTCATGAACATGTAGTGTTGATTGTTTTTTTGAATTGTTTTGCAATCAATTAATTATATATGTGAAAAAAGTTTTTTTATTTATTATTTCTCCCTGTGTTTAGAAATAAATCGATTCTTAACCGTTGAATACAGTGGGTAATCAGCATTGAATATAATATGTATTGACTGTTCATTAATTATTTTGAATTGTTAACTTTTTTCCATTAGTTTTCTTTAGTTTTCCAAAATGTACCTTCCTAAATTGATTCTGATATTTGAAATTTGAATTTTCTCCAAGTAATTCCTAAGCTGATATATTGCTCTGCTCCTGGCACCAAAGGCATTCCATTCTCCCTTTATGAGAAATTTGAGAGGAGAGGCCATTGCCGGAGTGAATTGAATTTCAATCATCAAAAGAAGATAGATCTCTTTTAAATATGGCTGAAACTGGTGCTGAAAGCTGCATTGACGATGGTGGGGACTCTGAAAGCCGCGTTGACGGTAGTGGGGTAAGAGTGAAGAAAACAATTGTCCCAAGTGCTTGCATTAATCTAAAAGTTGAGGCACATGTATAGATACATGTTTATGTTGGTTTGTGGCTGTTGTTGTTTTTTTTTTAAAAAAAAAGTAGAAAACTAATAAAACCATAAATGAAGGATTTAGAGGTTGAAATCTGAAATGGGTTGCGGTTATTTTGCGTGGTCATGTTCAATTTGTAGTTTGTAATTTTCATTTGAAGGAGTTGATTGTGTCTTTTGATCATTTAAGTGTAAAGTTTTGTGCTTTAGTTGGGTGTGGTGTCATTATGATGATTTAAAGGTTTAATTGTGGATGTTGTTAGTATGATTGTTTCTTTAAAGTAATAAGCAATGATCTTATTTAAGATTATGCTTTGCCTTAGTTTTGATGTTTTTTTGAAATTGTATTTTTTTTCCTTTGAACTTTGAAATTAGGGTAACACTATCATGACAGGTTGTTGAAGATTCTATTTTATGCCACCAATTGGTTTTTATTATCTGTAAGTTGTTACTTGTTATTTGTTTTTGTTTGAATTTAAGATGGAAACTCCTTTTACCCTTAAATATGAGTTAGTACTATTGATATATTAATTGGGTTGTACACAGTTTATTACATTTTTGGCCATTTAATTTCTAACATAGTTTTTGGTTATTAGTGTGGTTGTAGGATGGTAGTCAAGTGTGATTTATTATTGTGATTTATTATTAATAGAAGCACTGAGTTGTAGAAGGTGATGACTGCTTACTACAATAGACAATCATTGGAATTGGACTCTCTTGTATTTTTATACAACGACAGGAAATTGCATGGGAAAGAAACTCCTAAGGAGGTTAGGTTGATTGTTCATGTATTCTTCGTTTAAATTTTGAAATTTTGAATAAAAATGTAAATGGAAGTCATTTGCGAGCACCTTATTCATTATTGATTTTATCATTATTGTGTATTTCGTGATAGCTTGAGATGCAAAATGGAGATGTAATTGACACAATAGTGCATCAGATAGGAGGTGGAGAGGGGCAGTTTTTTTTTGTGAAAATTGGACAGTGGATGCAGTTTAAAAGGAAATGACAAACATTGTAGATGGAAATAGTTTGTTTTGCTTTATGGGGGAAGCTATTGTAAATCGGAATGGAACCAAAGGACATTGTTAAAAATTACGCTTCTTGTAGCTGTTCTTGCCTTTAACATAAGCTCTTTTCAGTGATTAAATAATTTCTGAGTTTATGTGATACTTTCACCATTAATCTTAGCATTAAAAATGTTTCTGCTGCTAACATGGATTATTTCTATAGGTTTTTGTATACCTTTCAAACAATAACAGTAATTATTAATTTAAGAAAATCACAAATTGATTCCCATGTTTTTCCTTCTTCATTCAGCTTCAGATTGTCAATGCCAAGTGCAGCACTTTACGGACGACCTCTTCAGAGAAAGAAGTTAATGTTTGACCCCTTTTATCGACCAACCAATTCTTCTAATATCAACGCAATTAAATACATACCCCGATTCTACATGCCTCCAGATCAACAAAACTCAAAAACCATCTATGTTTGTTTATAATCACTATTATTGTGGAATTGGAGTAAGCTAAATTTAAAATAAAAAAATAAACATAACATGAAAATTCACTAACATTCAGATAATCTGAAGCAACGTTTCCCATTTCATTGCCAAAGCCTAAGTTACACATAGTTGATTTAACTGAATTAAGGATCCATTTTTTCCCTACAAAAAAAAAAATTCAAATTACCACACCAAAGACGAATGCCTAATTCAACTTAAGGAGAGTAGACCAACTCGTCAAGTCCAACCTCAAACATGAATACGTTCTCTAGTCAGCAAGTTTTAGTATTTACCCTATAGCATTATGTTAAATAAATTTATTATCAAGAGTTGATAATATGAGTGACAAATTTATTTAGTACATATGCTATAAATTGTTTATAGTCGAATAGTTAATATTTGGATAATATTAATTAGACTATCACCTCTGTCTATTTTCCTTGATTAGTATGTGATGCTAATAGTGGGAGGTAGTGAGTCTCATGCTA
>CATIWK010419645.1:0-12736 GCA_949634005.1 Mallotus japonicus
ATATATATTATGAAAAAGTCTTCACTCATTGTTATATAAAACTAGTTCGTAATCCCGCGCGATGCGCAGGTCCTGATTTAATTTTTTAATAAATTTTTAATGAATATTTTAATATTTTAGAATACTAAATTAATTGTAAAAACATATATATACATACATATACACATGATAAGTTTACATAAATAAAAAATATTATTATAAAATTAAAATTTAAAAAAAATGAAATAAACATTTAAGCATATTTGAAACATTTAGCCTCTAACTGAATTCAATTGGAGTACATAACAAAAAAAAATTGCGAACTTCATTATCTTTATAATTAATTAGCTATTTATTATTGTAATTTTTTTTTAAATAAAGTTAAATGATAACAAAGAATAATTCAAGTGACGACCTTCTGCGTTCCAAAAGCTATTTTTTTTTTTTGGAATAAAAAAGCTTTTTTAATTTGGAATTTAAAAAAGTTAACATTTAAGCATACAAACATTTAAGCTTTTTTTAATCTGCGTTCCAAAAGATTAAGTGGGAACTTTAATTTGGAATGTAAAGTCAAATTGATCTTGAATTCCATTTCCTATCATCTAACTTACACAGTGAGATAACACACTAAAATCAATTTGGTTGGTTAATTGACACCACAAACCATTGAAATACTCTCGAATCAATAACACCAAGTAGCATACTATATTAATAGTAATAGCAGATCAATAAATCAACTTCACATTGTAATCAAATCAATAGTAATAGCAGATCAGTAAATCAGCTTCACATTGTAATCAAATCATACAGAACAATTTCCACAGTAACTACACATAGATTAGGAAAATAAATAGAAATATAAAACAAAAAACAGAAATTTGTAAAAGGAATCAATTCAATACCCCATCCCTGCCATTCTCTGGTACACTGAACCAACCCATAAAGCTTATTGGATTCTCCAAGCTTTGACTCTCCTGTTGCATATAATTTTGGTTTCACGTAAGCTTCATTGGCCAGTTGCGTCAGTAACTCCTTTGTCTTCTAATTAAATTGAGATGAGTCATTAGGGACTAACATTTTGGATGGTTGCCATCCCATCTTGAAAGCAAATGCAGACAATACAAAGGAATGAGATGCACCAGGATCAAATAAAACTCTAGCATCAAGATAACAAATTAGAAGGGTACCTGCAGCCATTGCATTGAATGCCTGAGCATCCTGAGGAGTCAGTGTAAAAACTCTAGCTTGTCCATGACCTACCTGCTGTGATGTAGATGGCTGTATAAATCCTCTGCCACCAGATATCCCTCTAAATCTACCTCCTAAACCACGGCCCTACTGGCCCACAAACTGAGTACCAATCTACTGAGGATATACTAGTGCATAAAATTGAGGAGTCTGCTGTACTAGCCAAGCAACTATAGCAGATGAACCCTACAGGCAAGCCTGATGACAATCGTAATTCGGGCATGATCTAGCAAAGTGCCCAACCTGATCGCATTTGAAACAGGCTCCTAATGGTAAGTTGACATGGACCTTGGTTTACTCGACCACAGTTTGAACATGCATTGGGTCCTGATCCGACACTACCATACCCAGAACTCTGACTACTGCTACTACTACTGGCTCCAAGCCCAAATCTCATAGGTCTGCCACTCCGTCGACTATGCCTTCCACTCTTATACCTACGGTGACCTCTATAGCCCTGCTGTGAGGTACTAGAAGTCTGAATGGCAACACTCTCAATCTGAAAAGTAGGTTGCTGAATCCTCTAAGATACTACCAATCTACTGCTGCCACTCATATAGGGGTCATGGATAGTCCCATACATAATGTGTTGCCTCTCCAACTGTTTAGCCTGTTTAATGAGTCTTTCTAATCGTCAGTCCTTAGTCCGGATACTAACAAAGGCTGGGCCTAACCCTATCACACAAACAACTCCACTGCTTTCTTTTCATCTTGCATCATATCTACAGCATGACGTGACAGCTTGAGAAACTCATGGGTGTACTCCTCAATTGATCGATCACCCTTGGCTATATGCAACAATTGCCATTTGTAAATGTCTCTCATCGAAGGTGGACAGAAATACCTCAAAACCCGCTCTTTAAATTCCAACTAGGACTGGCAATTTGTGACATGACTCATTTAAACGACATGACACGACACAGAGTTAAGCGGGTTTGGGTTTAGATTAAACGGGTTCAGGTCATAAATGGGTCAACCCGTTTAAAATAAGATTAAAATCGTGTCTAAACAGGTTGAACCCGCCTAACCCGTTTAAACACGTATAAACACGTTTATTAAACGGGTCACACGATTAACATGTAACCCATTTAAATACATATAACCCATTTAAATACGTATAAATTAGTATTGCCAATAACATATTGCATTAATAATATATAGACTTGATATATATATATAATATTAATATTATTACATATAACATAATTAAAATTTTTTTAAAAGATAATGTAGTTAAATCTTTAAACTTTATTGTAAGACAACACTATTATTATATACAATAGAATTATATATTTTTAGTATAAGATAGTATTGTTAATTGTGTTGATACGAATTCCTATATAATTTTGGTGAATTATTATTATATATAAACATTTATACTATTCTAACAATATTGTCAATTGAATTGTATATCCAATGCTAAAATTATATATTTTTAAACTTTAGTATAAATTAATATTGTCGATTGTATATTATATTAATAACATATAGTCTTGACATATATATAGTCTTGATATTGTTATATATAATAGAATTTGTTTCATCAATTATGTTAATAGAAATTTTGATATATACTAATATTGTTATTCGTATTATATATTTATTATTTATACTAATTAAAGATAATTTGAATACTAAGTGGATGTTATATAACTTTAGTATGAACTAATATTAATAATAAAAATATTCCATAAATTTAGTGAATTATTAACAGTGTTGATAGAAATTTATATATAGTTTTAGTGAATTATTATTATCTATAAAAATTTATACTAGTACTATCAATTGTATTGTACATCCATAATAGGACAGTGTATCTTTAAACTTTATGTATTTACTATTTATACTATTTAAAGATAATTTAAATACTAAGTGGATGCTATATACATTATTTAATTCGATATTAAGAAAATAAACATATAGTCTTGGTATTATTACATGTAATAAAATTTGTTTCATCAATTATATATGTTACTAGAAATTTTGATATACACTAATGTTGTACACTTAGAACAAGCCCAAAAAGAATATGGGCTTACCAAGCCCAGTTAAATTCTGTGGAAATAAATACATAAATAAATAAATAAATAAATATATATATATATTTATTTATTTATTTTAATGGTTATCTAAATAAATAATTAAATATATTTCTGATTTAGGCATTTTAATAAAAATTAGAATTAAAGGTGGCATATACCAAAAGGGGTTTTGGTAGGTGAAACCCTAATTGAGAATTTTATAAATATATCATATTCTTTAGGGTTTCACACACGTCTATCACTTTAGCCACCTAAATTCATTTTTCTCCCTCTTGAGAAAACAAAAAAAAACACAGAGTTCTTTCGTTCTTAATTATTGAGATAGTTAAAAAGGTGCTAGAACACAGATTCGTTTTGAATCAAGGCTATTCGTGTTGATACCAGTAGAGGACAAATCCTTTTGGAGACGTCTCAAATCCGTTCAAAGAAAGCAAAAAGCTCGAGGTAGGGTGTCACTGGTGTGAACCTCCTCTCTTCCTTCCAGTAATCTAGCCTCTACATTCGATTGTGGTAAGGTTTTGGAAACCCTAACTAAATCAATTAATAGAATTGCATGGATCCAGGTTCGAGAACGTGATAAAAATTTCTATTTTACGTTGCGTTTTCTATCACGAAACCCAACAGGCATGATTAATGGTTCTAGTTTGTCTTGATTGTATGTTAAATTGCTTAATTGATGGTTGGATTGTTTAATTTCACAAATTCATGTGAAATCATGTTGTGCTTATTGATTTCTTTGATTATCAATTTTGATCTTAACAATCTTTTAAATATTTTTTTTTTGCTATTTAATTATTTGTTATTGAATGTGTATTTGTGTGTCTTTGTTTGTTTTTCATCAGTTTATTTTCGGTTCATTTTCAGTATATTTTCAGTTTCTGAGATATCAGCTGTTAGTTTATGTCTTTCTTATGTTTTTCTTTAAGTTTACAATTTATATTTCAATATCATTGAAACTCTATCCTTTTGTTAATAAAATTTTATATCTTTTTGCATTTTGACAAAGGGGGAGAAGTATTTGAGTTTGTTTATTTTTTCTATGCTTAAGCTTTGTATTTGTTACATGCATTGTAAGTGTGGCTAGTTTTATATTTGTATTTATTACATGCATTGCAAGTGTGGCTAGTTTTATGATGTTTAATGATCATGTCATCCATATTTGTGATGTTAAACCTTGTTTTATTTTTTAAAAGAATTAGTCCTTATATGCTTAATATTTAAATTTTACAAAGGGGGAGAAGCCGTATCATCTTGATTTCATTGTTTTAGTTCTCGGTCTTTTGTTTACCTCAAAGAAGTGCTATATGTACTATATTTGTGATATGTTAAAGTAGGCTTTGTTTTTACTGTGCCCCTAATATATTAATTTCTTATACTATGAATTTATTTTGTAAAAAGGGGAATAAATGTTAAAATTTGTATTTCTTATCATGTCCAAAGGGGGAGAAATAAAGAAATATATTAAATTTTTGTTAAGGAGAGAAAATTTTTTATGCTTATTTTCAATTGGTATCAATTTCTAATTTCAATTGATATCATCTTTCAAATGGTGTGCCTATTTTTCAATTGGTATCCTTTTGGTTTATGTTCAGTTTTTGACTTCTCTCCTTAGTTTATTTTAAGTTTATGTTTAGTATCTTATAAAGGGGGAGAAAAATTGGCATGATTATTCTTTCAACGTCTTGTTAAAGAAAATTTTTATATATTCTTTTGACTAATCTTTCATATTTTATTTCCTCCCTTTTTAACTTTGTCAAAGAGGGAGAGAAATATGGTATTTTGAAAGATATATGGTATTTGACTTGTTTGATTTTTTTACTCACCTAAGCATATATTGAGGGGGAGAAATTTTTAACATCCCTTGATATATGCTTGAGGGGGGGGGGGGGGGTGGTGGGTATTATGAACAAATGCACACATTCACTTAGTAATTTTTATTATCATTCAAACATTGATTGTCAAAGTCAAAAAGGGGAGATTGTTGACCCTTTGCATGATCAAGGTCATGATTAATCTCAAAACAACATTGGTTTTGACTTTAATAATCAATTTTAGTTACTAACATTTATATTTAAATGTGATTATAAGCATAAGTACAATATTACTCTCAATGAAAGCTAAGTCAATTGATCGACCTTCTGAACATGTTTGAAGATATTTGAATCACATTTGGAGTCCTCAAAGACCTCTAAACACCTTATTGCATGGAAAATAAACCAAATTCAAAGGAGTGTGTTCGGATGAAAAATAGAAAAGTTTTCATGAGGCAAGCCTATGCTTAGGGTCCAGCCTACCATCAGGTTATACGCTCCAGATCCTGACTCCTGATGCCCGAAATGAGGGAAATAAGGCTGCCACGCTCAGGGTCTATGCTCAGGATCCTGACCAAACCCTGAGCATCTACAACGGTCACTTATGCAAGTAACGGTCATATTTTTTGAACGCTCAGGACCTTGAGCGTCTGAAATCCTGCAAAAATCAAATTTACATTTATTGAAGAAAAAAGACGTTGGAGACGTAATCAATGGCTCCAACAACCTTAATTTTGAAGCTTAAACTATATATATGTGCTCTAGAATTGTGATAAAAAGTACTATACATTACTCTTTCATTATCAAAAAACTCTTTAAAGCATTCATTAAACTTCATTTTTCTTTCTATCAATATTCATTATATTGATTAACTCTTGTGAGAGTTGGTTGTGTGATAGAAATATGACTTCTTCTTCATCTAATTCTTGGGATAGATTAGAAGGGAAGTGAGTTATATTTCTAGTGGAATTGGTTTAAGTGTTTAGCCATTAAAACACTTTGGATTTGGTTTAAGAGTGAGCCTAGAAACTCTTGGTTGTAAGGTTGAAGAGTAAGCCTCAAACTGTTGTATAATCTCAATCTTGTCAATAAGATTGTGTGAGATTGAAAATCCTATCTTGGGCTCTTTCAAAATCTTTATATTATAGTACATTTACACTACCCAAAAAAAGGGGTGATGATTGTAGTGACATTTGTTGTCCATCTTGAGAGGAGGAAAATTTTTTTAAGTGGTCTTCTTGTATAAAAATTTTTATTATTAAATGAAAATAATATTTAATGAAATAAGTAATATATTGTGTTTTCCATTATTTAATAAGTGGTAAATATATTTTTTTTCTAAAAAATAAGAATAATTTATATGTATTTTTAATATATATATATATATATATATATATATATATATATATATCTGTGTGTGTAGTCGTAGTAGCAATGGCTTGAATATCATTAATAATAATAATAATAATAATAATAATAATTCCTTTTTAGTGGTTTTATATTGATAAATGATCATATAATATTTTCTTATATAACAAATGGTTTAAATGTTTATATTTTTTATACTTTTTTTGTGTAATGTTGTTACAAATTTTTTTTAAGGAGAAATCAGATATAAGAATTTTTTTTAATAAAAATAATATCCAAAAAAATAAACAATACACTAAAACTTTTCTAATGTTTGATAAATATATATTTTTATGAATTTAGAATAATTTATGTGTATTTTTATCTCATAAGACATATATATATGATTATTGGTGGTTAAGACATACATATATGTATATAATAGTTGATAAATTTTTAGTTTTACAATTAAATTGTTACTGTTATGTATTGAAAATCTAATTATTCAGATAATAATAATAATAATAATATCTTATTATATGAATTGATAATTTATTTATATGTTGTTATTTACTTTAAAATTTTTTTACTTAGGGATCCAAATAATTAAGGTTATATATATCTAATAGTCAACGTGGTTAATGTTATATAGTGGGATTCCATATAATGACTATTGTTTCAAATGTAATTCATATACAAATGTATAAAACGGTTAACTTAGTAAATTGTCTTAGTACAATAGTATAATACAATTAATGTGGATTTTCTATTTAACAACATTTATGTAATTTGAATTTTTTACTCTACATGCAGATTATTTGATGTTATTTGAATTTTTCAACTATAAAATTGTCAAACTATTATTTTATTGAGATGCTATCAAGTTAAACCGATTACTTTTCAATTTTAATACAAACACAATTAGAATTTGCGCTTTTAAAAAAGTTGTTGTAATGGTTGTTTCAATTTCTTGGAGCAATAACATCATCAATGTCTCTTGATTTATACTTTATGCTAGTCATATTAAGAGTAATGATGACTTTTTATTGGAATTAACGTTTCTCTTTTATAAAAAAAAAAGGAACAATTAATGACAATTTGAAATTAAAAATATAAGAATGAAGTATTAAATTAAGACAAATCTCAAGGGATTTAGTACGGTTTAATATCAGTTTAATACGATTTAGCACGTTTTAATATTTTTTAATTCAAAGTTTTGGTTCTGTTCATGATGGAATAATTCAAATATAATATTGTTACATGACTATTTTTAATTATAAGATAGTATTCAATTATTTTTTAGTTTAATTTCACAAATATTTTATTTTTTATGATTGATTAATTTTTAATGTTTGCATTATTTTCAATAATGATGAAATATTTGTGATATTTTTACTGTTTATATTATTTGAAAGAATTAATTTTTACATTAATTAATATTATTTATGCTCATCAACGTGCTTCTCAATGCTTTAACAAAATTATTTATTTTTATTTTATTTATATGGTATTATTTTATTTTATTTATAGTAATACATGTTAATAAAAAAAATTTGATAAAATTGTAGACAAAATTTAGAAAATAAAAATATTTTACTGAAATTCTTAATTTTTTTAAAATTTTTCTCTAATATATTAAAGGATATATAAGTAATTATTTTAGCATTAATATATATATATATCCTCCACGACTCATTTATGTTTTAAATTCTAAAAAAAATTCAAAAAAATAATAAAAATTAAAAAGTAAATATTAATTATTATTGGAAATAATATTAAAATTACCTCTAAAAAATTTTATGAACACGAGATGTCGGGAGTCGGAACGTCTATAGGCGCACATTATTTTGTATTGCGCAAATACAACACAATGCATTGGAGCCAAAATTCATGTGCTAAATGGATTCTTTTATTGGGATTCCCAAGTACGTTGTCTTTTTTCTTTTATTTTGCTGTGTACATAATTTATATATATATATATATATATGGCCAGGCTGTTGGAAGATTCCCAAAAAAAACATGTGTTTATAAAAAAATTCTCATTTATAGCTAACTCGAATCTAGTATTAAAAAATTCAAAATCAATTATCTTTGATTTTTGAAATTAATTTTTATTTAATTTTGGGCAATACAAAATAATATAGACATTGCGACTCGTGAGATCTCATGGCCACTAAAAAATAAACTTTTTTAGAGGTAATTTTAATATTATTTTCCATAATAATTAGTATTTACTTTTCATTTTCATTATTTTTTGTAATTTTAATTTTTTGAAATTATTATTTTTGAAAAATTTTAAAACTTAAATGCATTGAAATGAATCCAACTTAATGAACAAGAAATGCATCGGAGCCAAAATTCATGTCCTAAATGGATTATGTTGTCACGTGCCTCATTTTAAAAATAAAAATGTGGCAGATCTGCAGATGGTGGCTAATCGGGATTCCAGGTGCGCTGTCATTTTTCTTTTATTTTACTGTGTACATAATCTTTATATATATATATATATATATAGTATGAATAGAGAAAAAAAAAATTGGACTAAAAATGACATATTTTTAGATATTAACAAAATAATATTATTTTCATTTTGGAAATTTTTAAAATTAATGAAAATAGTATTAGTTTGTATTTAAAATTTAAAATTTAAAATTTTATATTTAAAAATCAAACAGATTTAAATAAAAATAAAATAATTTCTTTTATATACATAATGTAGGCGGCGGGGTTTACCGCACACTTAAGTGTTTGGCAATCACGGCACTGTGTGGACTCGAGGCCCACTAGGAAATACATAATGGGCTTGTGATCTAAAATGGAGATGGAGTCGCCATCCGGATAAAAGCCGGGACACACTGTACAACAACTGAATTCCACGGAGGTTCCCAGAAGCCGTCATCAGAGATCAGGGTTCGGAAACTGGGTATGGGCTTTGGGAATGCCCCCCAACCTCGCGGTTGGCCTCCGTTTTATGTTTTGTGTTTTGTCACTTTTAATTATTAATTTATTTCCTTATTAACATGCAAATTACGATGATTTCCAATTAACACTTTAATTTTAATTTATCCGAGTTTGCGCATTATATCCGTTTTCATGCTTGTAAGCCGACATTCACTACAAATAACACAAGATGTAGAAAATAAAGGAAAATAAGTAAATGCGCATGCAAAAAAATAGGGGGAGGAGAAAAGATTACAATCCTTTATCATGCAAAAAAAATAAAATAAACCGAAAGTAAACTAAAAGTAAACTGAGAAACGGATAATAAATGGAAAATAAACCAGAAATATGCAAAAAATAAACCCTAATAAATTCTCTCAAGAACTAATTAAGGGGACCAATTCCCCTTAATTGGAGATCACTCCAAGGCCCCTGCAATAAACAAAGGTTAATTTCCTAGAAAAATAGAATAAAATAAACCTACAAAGGAAAACCACAAAATTAATTTCACAACAAAATATAATATATTGCAAAGTAATAGAGGATAGAGGAGTATGCTTCCGACTTTAGCCAAAATATCTTAATAACTGCATGGAAAATTGAATTTTAGAAAGGAAACATATAAAAACATGTAACATGCAATATAAGTATAAGAAAATATTAAGCTGATCTGGGTACATCCTCCTCACTAGGCTCTACTGCACAAACGGATCTTCTTAACTTCTACGTAAAGCAAATAAATTACAAGCAATTAACTTTAGGGCCTATATGAATACTTAATATCCTCACATCATCATACAAGAACACAAAATAAAAGATGGATCTAAAAACAATAGAGCAAGGAAAAAATAGTTTTATGTAAAACAAATAATTAAAGAACTTGAAATGGAGGGTTCTTACTGATTGAACCACGTTTGATTCCCCTAACTTGGCCCTCAGAAGCTGATTGTGGATTGAAATGTCTTTCAAATGCAAGAGCTCCTACTTCGTCCTCAAGAATAAGCCTCTCCTAGCAAGAATGCCCTCTTTTCCTTAAGAAAATCCCTTCTCTCCCTCAAGAACGTTTCCTCTCTTATTTTTCCTCTTTTCTCTGGGTTTTTCAGCTCCTAAGATTACTAGGGGTTTCTTTCTAAAGTTACTAACCCCTTTTTTCTTCTCTTTCTCCTCTATTTAAAATCCTAAGCCTTCCATCATAACCCTACCACCTTTCATCATTACCATCACCTTGTAGCCCACCCTTTTTGCCACAAAAATGGACTATTTACGTTGTAGTTGCAGAGCAAGATCAGGTGGGGGCCACTTGCTTGCTGTCCTTGATACGCTGCATTTAATGCAGCAGCAAGTGGGCTGGTAAAGAGGTGATCACCTCTTCAAGGAGGCGATCGCCTCCTGACCTCCTGGTTAAGAGGCGATTGCCTGTTGTTGAAGAGGCGTCACCTCTTATGTTCTTGGGCCTAGGTTCTAAGCTATTGGGCCAAAAGGCTTGGGTTTAGCACATTGGGCTTGGTTCTTGAGCCCGTTATGAGTTCTAAAGGAAATTTGGGCCTAGCTAGCGGATTTAAGCTTGTTCTAAAGGATATTTCGGGTTTCCCTTGCATTTGAAAATCTAACTTCTTCATCATTGGGCTTCTGTTGCGGGCCAATCAAACTGAATGCCTACACATAAACTATTAAATTATTATAAATTCATTTATAAATATTTTATAAAAGTTCATATTTATAATATAGTACATTTTGCATATATATGAATCACAAATAATAATTAAATAATTGTACACAATTTCTAATACATATAAAAGTAATTAGAAAATTATAAAACTATACAAATTAAAAATTTTATTAATAGATAAATAAAAATAATTTATTTCATAAGATTTATACATAGTATAGATATATATTTTACATGTAAGTGACTAAGAAAATATAATTATTTTACGCAATAAACTTTAAATCATAATCTATACTATATATAAAAGTATGAATAGAGAGAAAATTATTTTAGATGAAAAAGGACATACTTCATTTATGTATTAACAAAATAGACTTAATTTAATTTTAAAAAAATTTTAAAATTAATGAAGATAGTTTTAGTTTGTATTTAAAATCTATACAATATATAAAACTATAAAAGTATGAAAAAAGAGAGAAAACATTTTGCGAAAAAAAAGGGCACACATTTTTATATGTTGATAAAAATAGAATTAAATTAATTTTAAAAATTTGAAATTGATGAAGAAGTTTTAATTTTTATTTAAAATTTTATATTTTTAAAATTAGATGGATTTAAATAAAAGATAATTTTTGTTACATTTATCATCAAATTTAAATAAATAAATATTTTAACCACATGCATTGCACATAAGTAAGAAACTAGTATATATAAAGATTCTCATATAATTAACTAATTAAGGTACTTAAATATTGCAAAAAAAAAAAGTGTTCATAAAAAAAATTCTCAAATAATTAACTAATTTAGCCAACTCGAATCTAGTATTAAAAAATTCAAAATCAATTATCTTTTTATCTTAGATATGTAAAATTAATTCTTATTTAATTTAAAATTGAGAGTTACTTCTTATTGTACAATTGAACGGTGTTTAAGTCATTTAATTTTTCTGTTAGTAAAAAAATTAAATTTGAGTACCTCAAGTCAAATTTTCAAATATTTAAACTCAAACTCAAGCTGGATCAAAATAATTAAGTTCATGTTTAATCAAACTTAAACAATCTAAATATTAAAATTAATTTTTTAATTTTATAAAATTTAAAATATTTAATTCTAGAATTTATATCAATTAAATATTATATTTCACAACTATTAATATTTATATGAAATTATATATATATATTAAGAAAATTATATTGAATATAATAGCATTTTATAATTAACTACACAATGAGTATAGTTAACAGGGTAGGGATTTTTGCACTCATTCTATTGATAATTGTACTCCATTTTGATTTCATTTACAATTTAAATATCTTAATTATCCTCAATTCAAAATAATTATATTTTATTATTTCATTAAATTATGAAAAGTGTATTTTCCACAACAATCAATAATAACTTAATTATGCATATACGGTCAAAATTAATAACTTGAATGTAAATAAGAGCTATTTATAATTTATTTATTTGTCATATTATTTTATTTTTGTGTTCAACTTATACTACTAAAATTTTATTAAAAACTAGTTATATTTCTTTATGAATTTAGTTATAAAATATTAATTTTTTTAATTGTATTAACGTTTGAAGTAGTATAAGTTGAATACAAAATAATTTTTTTCTTTTCAATTTTTTCAAGTAGTATATGTTAATTTTTTTAATACATGGTAAAAACAATTTTCAATGATGAATTTAATTTT
>CATIWK010419678.1:0-11443 GCA_949634005.1 Mallotus japonicus
AATGAATTCAACCTCTTTATATAGAGATTTTCTTTCCACTATTTGAGAACTATTCTCTCACAAGCAATATATTGTTCATTCACATGCAATATATTGTTCATTCACATGCAATATATTGTTCATTCACATTCATAATAATAACAATTTAATAAAACTTTTTTGCAATAATATTTTTTAAACATAACAATAAAAGTTAAAAATATAAAATATAAATTAATATATAAAAAAAATTTAACACTCTCAATTTATGGTAAATTGAACTCAAATAAAAAAATTCTGTTTTTTTTTTTTTGGCCAAAAAGTCTTTAGGGGCCAATCTGAGAATGATTGTTATGTTTGAATTCGGGTTGCTACTTGTTGCAAGCAAATTATATTACTAATTGCATGGCCTCACATTTTAGAAAAAATAAATAAACAAATGAAAAAAATTTTCGTCAATTTCTGGTTCTATGGATTGAATTGACATCTATTCACATGTTCATAAGAAAACAGGACTATATTTCTAGAATCTCGATCAGGCAGTATTTAGTTACAACCTTCAGCTCCTGTCAAGAAAACAAAATTTGCACAATTTAGTTGCAAAGATCACTGACCTCATGTCTGAAACTTCCTGCTTATTTATCGGCATTTTTCTTTTTTCTTTTTTTTTTTTAAAAATTCTTTAGCTTAAATAGCCATCATTTCCATGGTTTTGCAGCTGCAATAACTGCTGGAAATGAAACAGATAAACTAGCATTGCTAAATTTCAAGGCCAAAATAATTGATGACCCTTTTGGAGTTTTGAGTTCCTGGAGTTCTAGTTCTAATTTCTGCCAGTGGCATGGTGTTACAGGTAACTTTCAACATCGGCGAGTAATCAGATTGGACTTAAGTTCTTCAAAACTGGCAGGTTCTATGTCGCCTCATATAGGGAACTTGAGCTTCTTGAGAGCTTTAGATCTTCAGAATAATAGGCTCAGTTTTGGTAAAAAAAAAAAAATAATAATAATAGCCTCAGTCAAGAAATTCCCTCAGAAATTGGCCGTTTGCGCAGATTGCAAGAGCTAAGCCTGAACAGCAACTCGCTTGGTGCTGAAGTACCATCCAACATTTCTAGCTGCTCTAATCTTAAGCATCTTCACATTGGTTGGAATCAGCTTGTTGGAGGAATCCCTGGAAATCTACGCAGTTAATTGTACAACTTGTTACAAATGACAACAAGCTGACTGGAACTATACCTCCTCCTTTGGGGAACTTGTCGTCTCTCCAGATACTTATTATAAGTAGTAATAATTTGGTCGGATTATGATTTTGGAACTTGTCGTTACCCTAATCCAAATACTTGATTCTGCAATGGATGAAGATTCCATTACTATTATGAAATTCATCACACCTCCATCTGTACGAATTCTAGTTCACATAAAAAATTCAGGCAAGTTACTAGTATATGTAAAAAAAAAATTTTCTTGAAGAAGAAAAAAAAATCATAATTTTGTTTATTTTTTAGGAAGTGGGAGAGTTGCAATTTATGAAATGGATGCATCTGGCATTATCAATAATCCTCCACATGATTATGATCATAAGTTGGGTTATGATTTTGGAGTTGAATTATCATCTCAACAATTTCTTGGTGCTTTTAAGTTTCTTGGGATTTCTACTGGAACAGGTTTTCTTTTTAACTTTTCTCTGATTTCGTTTCTGTTTAAAGATCATAAAATACTTGGAGTCGTATAAGCAATTAAGAGTTTTCCAGGGAATGATAAATCAGTACATGCATCGATAAGCAAAGATCAGTTGAAATTTTCAGCCATGAAAAATGAGGCCATGAACAATGAGATCATCCTGAAGGTATTTTTGTGGTTTTGTACTTAAACATATGCTAAAAGTCCTAAACTTATAATTCGTTATTAATATTTGTCAGTTCAAGTGACCAGAAATTCAAATTCCCTTCAGTAAGATCTTATGTAAAAATAATGAGAGAGTTTTACTCTCTTATAGAGTCCACCTCACTTAACTCTGGAATACCTAGAGCCTTTATAGCCGCTGAATACCGGGAGCATTAGGTGTAAAAAAAAAAAAAGTCCTAATTCGTTGATCAGAAGTTGAAGTTAATCTTATTCCAAAAAAAAAAAAAAAAGTTGAAGTTAATCACAGTCACTTTCTTGTAGGGTAACCAATATCAATCTCGCTCTATGGGAAATGATATTGAAGATGATGAGTCAATTGAAATAACGTACATCATCAGTCATGTAAAATCCTACTTGAGGGCAGTGCACCTATCGGACAAGGTACGGATCGGAGCATCCAGTTCTGAAACAAGATTAAGATGTGAATTTGAAAATTTGGTGCTTTGGTTCTCTGTCAGGAAATCTCCAATTAGCATTCTTTGTTTCAGTAACATTCTTCACCTGACAGTGAATTGATTTGTTCTCTCAGGTACAAATAAAACCATTGAGCTTGATCAAGATGAAAATGCAATAAAATATGATCTAACTATTGGGATAACTCCTGAGAGGTTTTGCCAAGTTCTAAATTATCTAAACCTTCCTGATCGCAGAGGTAATTAATCATCTTTCCACTTGATTTTGGCCGCAATATTTTACCTGGCAATTAAATGTAAAATTGTTTGCAGGCTTTAATGGTAGCAAGCTCTGTATCTCTATAAGTGACTGTTTAGAATTCACCTTGCATGATGGACCAACGAAATGTCCCATACATCGGTTCTCCTATGGGGAAAGACAGCAGTAATCCTTAAACGTGAGGTATTACTAATTTGAAACATATGTTCTTGAAGAACTTTGTTTTTTTGGTCAGAATTTAACTCATAATTAACCTCTTTAATACACTAAAAAAGAGTTTTTTTTTTTTTGGTCGAGCCTTGGTAGCTCAATGGCGTTAGGCGTTTTGTGCCTAGGGGTGAGGTTGGAATCCCACTCTCCACCCTCTTCTACTGAACACCTGGAAAAGATTAAAACCTTCGAAATGTTGTAGTTTTGGTTGATCATACGACTCAAAGTTGGAAGCCTATATAGAACTTAAGAATTTGATCTTTTTATAAATATAGACACTACATTCTATTAGTTTCTTTAATGTTTACATGCAGGAAATCTTCAAGATTTCTAGTCTCGATATTGAAGAGCCATTTGACATGGTTTTTAGCATAGAAGTTGCGAGTTCAGCTGTCAAGGTAGCAAATCATATCAAATAGGATTTTGATACTGAAAAACAATACCCCTAATTATCGTCCTTTGCTGAAATGTGGGATTGATGAATTGGGTGATTTGCTACTTTACTCGTCTCTTCATGATCAACTCCATAGTTGTGGTTGATGACCATAAATAATATTGTATCTCTGCAATTTATTTTGCTTATTTAATTTGTTAAGTTTGGCACAATGTCTTCAATTAATTTTATTTATTTTCTTAATATTCATAGTCTATAAGGTAATTTCTTTTAGGAATCGTTTCGTTCATGCTCCAAAATCTATATAAATAGATGGCCTAATTACTTAAAAAATCCTAAACTTTACGAGTTTTAACAATTTTAGCATGTCCTTTCAATTTTTATTTAAAAAATTTTGAACTTTACATATTTTAACAAATTTAATGCATTCTTTTAAAATTTATAAAAAAAGTCACAAACTTTATTGTCTTTAACAATTTTAGTATATACTTTTAAAATTTATCAACAAAAAAAATTTATTCAATATTAAACTATATTTGTTTAATCAATATATTAGTATCTGATAAAATATTATGTTGATATAGTACCAAATACCTTTTAATTTAAAAAGAAAGAGAATTTAAAGATTTAGCAAAAATTTTCTTCTTAAAATATACTATTTTAAAATAAAAAATATAATATTTTAATTTCTTATAAGTTTGCAGTTGTTTACGTAACACTAAAATATCTTTTTCACTTTAAGATTGTAAACCTTACACCTTTAAATACTTTTAACATATTATTAATTTAAAAAATTCATTTCAATGACATATAAGTAATTCCAAATTTATAAAAAATTGAAATACTATTTTTTATTTTAAAATGGTATATTTTAAGAAGAAAAATTTTACTAACTCATTAAATTCTTTTTTTAATTAAAAGAAATTTAGTGTCATATCATCATTAAATACTACAATATTTTATAAGATGTTAAGAAATTGATTGAACAAATATAATTTAATATTGGCCTAATTATCTAAAAAAAAATGATGAACTTTATGAGTTTTAACAATTTTTTTGACAAAATTAAAAAAAAAATACTAAAATTGTTAAAAGCTATAAAGTTTGTGATTTTTTTATAAATTTTAAAGGGATGTATTAAATTTGTTAAAATATGTAAATTTTAAGATTTTTTAAATAAAAGTTGAAAGAACATGCTAAAATTGTTAAAACTCATAAAGTTCAGGATTTTTTTAAGTAATTAGGCCTAAACAGATTTATACTAATAATAATAATCTTATAATCCATAACACACACACACACATATATATATATATCGATTAATTGCACAATACGGACAATCATCTCCTTTTAATTCGACAACAGTTTTAATTCGACAACGGTAGAATTCGAATTTTGAATAACTTTAAAGTAGAGTTACTAAAGGTTAAATAATATCTTAAAAATATTAATGAAATCTATATAGATAATACTAATAATAATCTATACAAAAGCTCAAGATTTTTTAGCTTCGTCAAATAGGTTTATTTTGCCACATGGCATTGTCTATTTTTTAAAATTTGTACATCTCTTATTAATTATATCTTTTTGTTTTAGTTTTTTTTGAATTTTTGCTACTTCACACATATCGGTTAATGAGTTGTTATGCTTCATAATTAATTTTAATTTTAATTTTATAATTTTATAATTTTATAATTAAATATTTTATGTTTTCATTTAACCAATACACTTTTATTGTCTTATAACTAACAAATGTGAAATTGTTTTACTTTAATTTATATTATATTACAATTTTTATTTTTAAAAATAATTTGTTACTATTATTTTTTATTTTTTTAAAAAAATTTTACAATTAAAAATAATTTAATAACATGAATTACTTTAATCATATCTACCAGGTCATATTAAATAACGTGAATAATTTTTTTTATAAGTGTTTTCTTCTCAATTATTTTTGTTTTGGAATAAATATTTATTTAATTGATAATTTTGTTAAGAAATTTAAAATCATTCCACAAAATTTTATTTAATACAATATTCATTAAATTACAATTTTTAATTAAAATAATAAATTATAATGCATGGGTTAAAAAAAATATCATGTAAATATAGGATTTACATATACAATTGATAGAATAATTACCGACCTACCACACCATTGAAAAATAAAAGTAAAAAGTAAAAAATAGTTAAAATAAAAGTAAAAAGTAAAAAATAGTTAAGTAAACCAGGACTTCATTTTAGGTTTTAAAATATTAACCATTCGATGAGGATGGTAAAAAAAGGGGCAAGTTGCAGACGCCGACTAATTCTTCTTCTTCTACTCTCAATTACGTAGACCTGAATTTGAAAATGTCTGGTCTAATGTGTTCATTTGTTTTAGGATCCGATGAAATTAGAAGTTTGAAAGGAGGTTTTAAATGCTTTGAAATTAGGATCTGATACAGGAAGAATTTTTGAAGAATTCATAAATTCTTCCTCTCTACATTACTTCCACAGTTACAGAACTCGTTACGTATCTATGGATCTTCAAAGTTTTGCACATTGTTTGCTTCTGCAAATGAATGTGCTCCTTTTTGTGTTAATTGTTGACTTAGCATTGTTCAAGTTCAGGTGATCAACTTGTGTAAGTATCTTCTTTTGCGAGTTTTAATATATTTTGTGTTCATGCTAATTGTGCCATGTTAGGATAGATTATATAATTCATGAAATTATTCTGATGTGGATGAATTCTTATTTATTGTCCATAACTAGCAACAATGGAGCATGAAACCCATGAGATTGCAAATTCTATGGTGAAGAATGAACCACCACTTTTAAGTCATCTAGTGATCATCTATCGTTTGGGATACCAACATCTGTATTTCTAGATGTATTACGACAATTGGCTATTTTTGAATTAGGTTAACTGTGTTGGGGGTTTTGCTTATTTGCCTCATTAGTTTTGTTACTTAGTTGATAACCATTTGTGGGTAGCAGGCAGCCAAGAGCCACACAATAATGAACTAATTAATATTTTGGTGGAGGAAGATAAAATTTCTTTTACTACTGTGTGCAAGAATGTTGTGCTCAGATCAATTGTATGTTATTTTTTGTTTTGTTTGATTTGGTCATTGTGTACATGTTTAGAATACTTTTATTGGTATTTTTTTTTTATCTTGTAGTAGGCTGACTAATGTCTGTTTTGTTATAGGAGATTAAGTATCAATATAAATTTATGAGGACAAGAATCAAGTTGCTTGTTGCTCATGCTGCTGTCTGCTTTGATGCTACTGTTGTTTCAGATCATTTGTTCATAAGTACCGCAAAATTTTGCACCACTAAGCTGAAATACAAATTGTAGACATTTGGTTTTTTATATTTTTTTAATTCACAAATGAACATTGCAGTTGGAGTGTTGGATATGTGCATAACCCGTCAATTGAAACTATTTTTTAAATCTTTAAACAACCTTCAACTCACAGCTGCAACAACTATGGTCTTTGTTTCAGAGGGAGGGTTATCAATTTTAGTTGACAAATCTGGTTGTAGTTTTACTAAATTCGATCTTCTGTGAGAAGCATTTGGAAGTAATTACTCTTGCGGTCATTCTGGATTTATAGGGGTAGATCTCAGCCAAATGTTGGAAAGGTTTGATTTTATCTCAAATGAACAATCTATTTCAATTTTCAGTTGTGGTAAGTGGGTAAATACTTTAAGTAGAAGTTTCTGGTTGATTTATATGTGCATGGTATTTTGGTTAAAGGTTATTTTGGACCTTCTAGGAATGAAGATGAAGATATATCCCTTTGTGATCAAGCTATTGCGATTAATCCCCTAAGGCTGTATGAAGTTCTAGACTATTTACTTGACCTTAAGCAAAAAGGTATTAGAAATATTGCCACTGTCTCTATTTAAAACTCTTTATATAAACCAAGTTTAATATTATGAGTATATGCACTAAACAAATCATGCCAAATTAAAATAGGTCAAAATTTATAACAATAAGTTTTAATCATGACTTTTGCAATAATAATTGTAGATAATTGTCAAATTGACAAACCTTCAACATTTAAAAGTAGATCTACTCTAATAAATCCATAATAACAACAAAAATAATTGTTTCCAAATGATTTGGTAAAAAGATTAAAGTTTAATAAAGTTAAAACTTAACTTGTCAATAAAGACTGATAATCTAAAAAAAATTTTATTTAATATAATGATTGTTAAATTATAATTTTTAGTTAAAATAATAAATCATAATCACCTATTGCATGGGTTAAAAAATATTATGTAAATATTGGATTTACATATACTATTGATTAAGAATAATTAACAATCAACCACACCATTCAAAAATAAAAGCAAAAAGTAAAAGAATAGTTGTAAAGCAGGACTTTCATTTTAGGTTTTAAAATATCAATTGTTGGATGAAGATGGTAGAAAAGGGTAAGCTTCAGATTACGACTACTTCTTCTTCTACTTTTGACTACATAGCTGCACTGGAAGATTCGGAATCGGAATTGAAAAATTTCAGCAATCCTATTTCACATGAATCCTATCACACCTGAAGTTAAAAATGTCCAATCTAATATGTGCATTTGTATTAGGATTTGATGAAATTATAAGTTTGAATGAGGTTTTAAATGCTTTGAAAGTATAGGTGCACCTATGTTACCTTATATTTTATCAATTTTCTATTCAACCGTGGAACTAAATTTTTTACAGAATGGATGATACTTGAAGATTTTTTGCTGA
Source organism: Mallotus japonicus (assembly GCA_949634005.1). NCBI lineage: Eukaryota > Viridiplantae > Streptophyta > Magnoliopsida > Malpighiales > Euphorbiaceae > Mallotus > Mallotus japonicus. The sequence goes on from CATIWK010419678.1 coordinate 7,900, forward strand.
ATTAAGCATAAATTCTTCCTCTCTATATTACTTTCACAGCTGTAACACATGTTACATATTCATGGATTTGTCTAAGTTTTGCACATTGCTTGCTTCTGCAAATGAATGTGCTCCTATTTGCGTAAAATGTGCACTTAACATTCTTCAAATTCAGATGATCAAATTGTGTAAGTATATATTCTTTTGCTAGTTTTAATATGTTTTGTGTTCATGCTAATATCCCATGTTAGGATAAATTATATAATTCAAGAAACTCTTTTGATGTGGATGGATTCTTATTTATTGTTCATATCTAGCAACAATGAAGCAAGAAACCTATAAGATTGCAAATTCTATGGTGATGAGTGAACCTTCCACTTTTAAGTCATCTAGTGATCATCTATCGTTTAGGATACCAACATCTATATTTCTAGATATGCTACGACAATTGCTATTTCTGAATCATGTAAACTGTGTTGTGGGTTTTAATTCTATTGAAAATTATTAATGTGCTCATTTGTGTGATACTTGTGGACATAACATTTTTCAAGTTCAGATGATCAATTTGTGTAAGTATCTTGTAATGTTCCCTATCCTTTCGCAAAAAGATTAAATTTAGCAAAGTAAGAACTTAAAAAAGTTATAACTTGATTTGTCAATGTAGATGATAATTGTTTCTTTGAAACAAAGAGAAAAGTTATAGCATATGAAACATTTGACTTTTTCCATTTTTTAACTAAAATATTGTAATTGGAGTATTATAGACATGTATAATACCTATCTATTAAATGTTATAGTTTTAAAACAACTTTAATGTATAGGTATTACACATGTCTATAATATTCCAATCACAATATTTTAGTTTGAAAAATGAAAAAGTCAAATGTTTCTGATTTGTATTTCAAGTTTGTACTATTAAATTCTGCTACACTTATCCATAATGATATAAAATATGTGCATATGAACAATATAAACAATATTAGTAGTCATAGCCATATTTATTGATATTTGGGTAAACTTATATAAATAGTCAATATCCTATCACAAAATATATTTAGCTTTAGTAAAAATCTAAAAGAAGCAATCATGAGTATATACACTAAACAAATTATACCACATTAAAATAGGTCAAAATTTATAATAATGAGTTTTAATCATGACTTTTGCAAAAATAATGGGTGATAATTATCAAATTGACAAACCTTCAATATTTAAAAGGTAGATATACTAAGATAAATTCATAATAACAACAAAAATAATTGTTTTCAAATGATTTGGTAAAAAAGGATTAAAGTTTAGCAAATTTAAAACTTGACTTGTCAATAAAGATTGATAATTTTTTTCTAAAACAAAAAGAATACAAGGAGAATAGTTATAGCATGACTACAATACTCCAATCACAAGTTGAATATTAAAGTTTAGTAATATTTTTAATAGATAGGTTATGCATGCCTCTAGTACTCCAATTATAAGATTTTAGTGTAAAAAATAAAAAAATGTCAAATATTTTTCAATTTGTAGTCCGAGTTTGTAGTGCAAAAAAAAAAAGTTAAATAAATCGAAATTTTTTATTTTAAATTTTAATACGTGAACCGTTAGATGAGGATTGTGAAAAAGAGAGAGTAACTTACAAACTATTTCTTTTTCTACAATGTAGTTGCCCTTAAAAATTTGGCACCAGAATTAAAAAATTCTAGCAATCTTATTTCACTTGAACTAGGAAATAACAAGTATTGTGTGTTCATTAATATTAGGATTTGGAGAAATTAGAATTTTATATGGAGCTTTTAAATACTTCGAAGGTATAGATGCACCATAGTTGCCTTCTGTTTTATTTATGTTTTGTTCAAAGAATGAACTAAATTTTTGCACTATGGATAATATAAAAAGAATTTTTGTTGAATTAGGCATAAATTCTTCCTTTTGATACACCTTCCACAACTACAAAAATTGTTATATATGAATGGATTTGTCTAAGTTTTGCATTTTGGCTGTTTCTGTAAATGAATGTGCTCTTTTGTGCGGTACTTGTGGACGTAACATTCTTCAAGTTTAGATGACAAATTTGTGTAAGTATTTTATAATATTAGTATCTCTTTTATATGTTTTGTGTTTATGCTAAAATACATTGTTAGAATAAAGAAATACTTTTTTCTTTTGAAAACAAGAATTGCATTAAAAGAAAAGCCAAAGGCCAGTACATCTGAAGCTAAAAGCTCCAACAAACCATGAATGAACCACGGGAGTCATAATCCTTACCCTTACTACTGTTAATCTCTATGAGAATACATGGAAATGACCATAATAACTAACTAATGAAACTGAGAGATAAAGGGCAGTTACTGTTTCAAAATGAAAGGGATACTGACTAGTTGCTTGTAGGCCCAAGACCTACCATACTACTCGCAAATTTCGTTTCCAGGGCTTCGTTTTCCTTCTTAACCTTATAGTCCTTATTTTATTGCAGGCTTCTTTGTAAGCTGTTAAGAATGGCTTCCAATCTGGCCCATTTTATGCTTGGACTCTCCTCTTTTGTGTTTAGTTCTAAGTCTGATTTTTGCTTATGATGAGAATCTGGGCTAAGTTAGGGCTGCTTTTGTGGGTTTTCAATCTTGATCTTAGTTGGGCTTGACTTGGTTTGTAACGTCCGTGCCAAAAGAATAGAATTTATTTTATAATGTAAATTAGGACAAAATAGTAAGAAAGAAAAGCTTAAGGATTTAAGAAATAAAATAATATAATATAAGATAAAGAGAATATGTGTCAAATTTTGAGTGTTAGAGAGGACTCATCTTTATCTCCTTCATGTGAGAAAAAAAAAGAGGTAAAATAAAATAAATATAATAATAATAATAAGGGATAAGGTCCAATTTGCCCCCTGGGTTTGTGACCTAGGAACACCTTTCACCCCGTGTGTTTTTTTTTGGCCAATTGGAACTTAACAAAAAAAAATCAGCTCAAATACCCCTACCGTTAACTGTCTTCTAACCTCCATTTTTTCTTGCCAATGTGGACTTTCTAGCCAATCAGAGGCTGCCTACATGGATCGCGTGGGTCCCACATCAACTACTGAAGAATGGTGTTGACCGTTATATGCTAATGACAGAAAACGATTTCCCAAATCCAAAATCAAACCAAAACGATTTCCCAAATCCCCTTTCGAATTCTATGAAACCAAAACGATTTGAAACGATTTGAACCTTTCCCCTATCCAACAAATATCCAATCAAACCAAAACGATTTGAAACACTCCTTGCTCTGCTTTGGCTTTGCTTGAGATACTTTCTCTGTTTCTGATGTCTCTGCCATTTCACGCCACCATCACCGCCACACCACAGCAGCAACCACCACTTCCTTCACCACGCGCCGCCCATGGCACGAAGTATTCTAATTCTCCACCTTCACTCGCCCATACTTAATTGGCGAGGCAACAGCTCGCATAAAACGCAACCTCTGCTACTTTAGATAAATTACGCTTTGATAATGCTCTTAGTTCTGTTCCTTAGCCTATTATGCTGCCCATTATCAATGATTGTGTTCTTAGCAATCTTCATCGCCTAGTTCT
>CATIWK010419761.1:0-15786 GCA_949634005.1 Mallotus japonicus
TTATTGCCATTAATCAATTTAAACCCTTAACTTTCTAATTCTTGAAATGGACTTAATATCAAACATATTACATGCATTTTTCATGTCTATATGATATGCATGTTATGCAAATAAATGCATATGTATTGGGTGGGCGTTACAATTGGTCTTCATTTCATAAGAAATTTCATCTCTTGAAATCAATTGTTATGCAAATAGTGATTGGGGAGGGGATTCTGATGACAGGCAATTGACAACAGGTTATGCAATTTTCCTTAGCAAATCACTGATTTCTTGGCTTGCCAAAAAGTAGCCTACCATTGTTCGATCATCTACAGCGAGTGAATACAAGGTTATTATTAATGCCACCTCTGAATTCATATGGATTCGTTCATTATTAACAAAAGTTGGCTTCTTGTCTACCTCTTTTACATTATGGTGTGACAGTATAGAAGTTGTGTATCTTTCTTCTAATCCAATTTTTCATGCCAGGACTAAACATATAGAATATGATTATCACTTTGTTCGTGAGCATGTTGCTTTTAGTGTTATCTTTGTCAAGTTTCTTTCAACTGCTGATCAACTTGCAAATATCTTCACCAAGCCCTTGTTGATGTCTTCATTTACTACACTCTATTCTCAGCTTCCTCTACAATCGATCAAGGACTTGCGGGGGATGTTAGCTAAATGTTAGTTATAAAACCAACAAAACATTAGTTTTTGTATTGATAGCTATCTACTAACAATATATATATATATATACACACACACACACACACACATACATACATACATATTACCATAGATGTGCCCTTGTAATAAATAATAACACTGTAAATTATCCCTATGGCAATAAAATATTCATTTAAATAAAGTGTTTATTTATTTGAGTATTTACCCTTTAGCATTATGTTAAATAAATTTATTATCAAGAGTTGATAATATGAGTTACAAATTTATTTAGTACAAATGCTATAAATTGTTCATAGTCAAATAATTAATATTTGGGTAATATTAATTAGATTATCACCTCTGTCTATTTTCCTTAATTAGTATGTGATGCTAATAGTGGGTGGTAGTGAGTCTCTTGCTACTTGATATGAGATATCAGAATAGACATGTGGATAGTCATGTGATGGGTGAATCGAACAGTGATGTTAGATTTGTGATCGCAAGGATATTCACTTATAATTAACGATCATAGTATAGGTCATAATGGTGCATATAGTCCTTTGACCTGAGGTGACATGATCATCCACATTTGAGTGGTTAGAGTTTGTTACCGCTTACATACTTGTGTTATTCATACATGGGTATGGTGTGTGGTGGCTCTAGTAAGTTAAATATAGGGATGAGTGTTCAACCAAGATAGGATTCATTGCCCGAAGTGAACTGGGATAGATCTTATGCTATCTAAGTTTATTCTTGATGAATAAGTTCTTGGCCAGGACAAACATAACATAGTTTGAAAGAGTTTCAATGCTAGAAAGCATTCATAGTATTAGTTATATTTTATCAAGAATAACTTGAGATGAGGTCATATGATACGACTATTAGAGTTTGATCAAACCTTGACTCTAAGCTATATTAGGATCTTCTAATGAAGGGATTTTAGTGCACAGTAAATATGACCATAAGGGTTCATGAGAATCAATATATACATTCATTTCTAATTGGATAGTTGTGATATCGATGCTAGGGGTCACTCACAACTTATGAGAACTAAATGTGTACAATTGAGATTTTCACATTTAGACTTGAAAGAGTTTCAAATAATATCAAGAGTTGATATTATGTTCTCATTACCAATTAGACATGAACTTAGTAAGTCACACCTAAAAGAGTTTTTTCCAAATCGCCTTTTATTAATCTAATTATTGATTAAATAGTTTAATCAATTAATTAAAATTAATGGAATTAGATTTATGCTTTAAGTAATGATTCTAGCATATCATGAAATCTAGTTCCAAGAGAGTTTAATTATTAATTTATATTTAATTAATATGAGATATTAATTAAAGTATTACATTAATAATAATAAATGTTGTTTCTTTAGGCTTGGATTAATGGCCCAAGTTGTATGGGCCAAGGCCCAAAATAGTTTTAGGCCAAAGATTAATCTAATTCCCATTTACCTAATCAAGGCCCATTTAGTTCATGCATTGGGCTTGGCCCATTTGAATTATAGATTAGGCTTAGCCCATTTAATTCATGGATTGGGCTTTGCCCATTTGATTTATGGATTGCGGTTGGCCCATTTATTGGCCCAATAACAAAAGCCCAAATCCATAAATATATAATATATAAGTCTAATTTGGCATATTAGAGATTAAATATCTCTTATGTGTATATTGTTGACTTATGGGGCATTATGATGATTAGGTTGTATTGGTTAGTGTAGAGATTGGATGTAGTGTTAATCCATGAGATGTGATTAAATCTCTATACCTATTTTGGACACTAATGAGATATTTACACAAATTACACTCTTAACTATGTCATATGTGGCATGCTAATGATGTTGTGTAAGAGATGTTAAATGTGTATGTCTTTCTTAACTTAATTTCTCTACTCATATATATCTAAATATATATATCTCCTCATAAGTGTTCTAAGAAATAAAAAATAAGAAAAAATAGTGGAGGTTGTAGAGAATTGTGGGTTGAGATATACCAAAGGGAAACAATATACAAACTCTAAGTTCTTGCAAAAAGGATTAAGTTAGTTCAAGTTTTCTTTGGGTCATAAGAGAGGTACTCAGAGCTACACTTGATCAAAAGTAAGAAGGTGATTAGAAGGCTTTGGTGTTTCAAGCTAGAGGCCTTACACTTAGGAGGCTAAGCTATTGATTCAAGAGTTGAAGCAAAGCAATCCAAGATAGTAGAATACTTGTGGTTATGGTTTATGTTAGTTGCAAGTGTTGTAGCTTAACATGTGAAAAAATGGCTAAAATTGAGTCCCAAGGTTGCTCACGACCGTGAGGAGCTGTCTCAGGGTCGTAAGCGGCTCAGAAATGACTCAATTGTGAGCTATGACCTGTTTTTTTTTTCCAAAATATACGCCGCTCACGGGCTACGGTCACAACCATGAGGAGCCCCCTCACGATCGTGTCCAGCCCATGAGGAGTACTTCATGCTTAAAACATGATCTTTCATGCTTGTATGTTCACCTAATCAATCCTAACATACAAGAGTTGCATTTTACATGATTTATGATTGTCATACTTGTAAGAAGTGATCATGGACTAATATTACATCCTTGGTTTTGTAATAATTATTAATTAAAGAAAAATGGATCAATATCAACATATGTATTTTAGAGATTGTCCTCGGGTTTAGGAGTGTCCACATGAGTTCGTTGAGGTGTCTACACAGGAAAAAAACCTCTTTTATATTCTGTCGAGAGAAAAAGGGATTCTAAGTCTACGTATAGAAATGTCAAATAGGTAAAATAGGCATTCTCGGGGAATGATTACCGACTTCATCTCGCCACAATATTAGTTAGGGCTGTCCCCTTCATTCTATGCTGACCCCGGCCGGGGGCTGGCTTTTTGGGAAGTTCGTTCCCACTGCAATTTTATTATTACTTATGTAATTAAGTGTTAATTACATAGTATTAGGATGTAATATTAACCTTGGTATGCCAATGAATGATTGTAAGTCACAAGAGTTGTCAAAAAGAGCATGAAGTGTTAAAGATTAGGCTCATGGAGGAGATGCATTGAAGGTTTTTCTTAGGCCCATACTATTCTAAGAGTTAGAATAGGCTTTAGAAAGACCCATGATCACTCCTTATTTGTGCATCCATTATGCATGTTCAATGTATATATGTGATATATATGTTATAACATGCTATATGTATATGTGATATGTGTATAAATGCCATGCTATGTATATATGTGATATGTGCAATGTAAAATAGCTAATGTGCAAAGTGAGACCTTAAATTATAGACCCAAAATCTTCCAAAACAAATTTAGGTCTAGGCTTTCCATTGGAGCAATAACTTGTATGGTTTTGGATCATGTGCATCGGCTATGGACACATAGGGGTGTACATGCATTTCAAGAGATTCATGTAGTGTTATTGTTAAGCGTGAGATGTTATGAGTGTATAGACACACTATATGCCAATAATGGCAAATAGGCGTACCTGAGGTATGTAGTGTTCAAGTCTATACATTATACTGATATAATGGTGTGGACCTAACTAATGCCAAGGGCCAATAATGGCAATGTGTACCTGAGGTCCATAACATTAGAAGCCGGATTGATGGAATCTCACATGAAATGTGATGGACAAAAGTTGTCCACTTAATGAGAACTAATATTCCAAGAATGGCAATGTGTACCTGAGGGATATTAGTAACCCATTAAGAACTCCATCACCCACTAGAAATCCATCCAACAAGGGATTTCCGTTTCGTACTTGGAAGTATAGGATTCGCCAAGTTAGTGTGGGAGACCATTATGATTAAAGACCAAATCTAATGAAAATATAGCAATGTCATTGAACTAATTAATCTTGTTACTCTTGCAGAAAAATTGATAATATGAGACCTTCAAACCCACTATCTGTCATACTTGACCAACATAGGCTCACGGGCCCTAACTTTATTGATTGGCTTAGCAATCTAAAAGTTGTTTTAGCTTCCGAAAAGATTCTATATGTATTGAATCAATCACCACTCGGTCCTCTTCCTAATAATGCTTCCCAAAAGGAACATAATACTCTAGATAAATGGAATGATGATGATTTGCAAGCACGATGCATAATGTGGGCTTCTATGAATACCGAAATCCATCAGCAACATGAGAAGTACACAAATGTAAAAGAAATCCTACTTCACCTTCAAGAGTTTATTTGGTGAATAAAGTAGGACCGCTAGATATAAGATATCAAAGTGGTTATTTTATTCTAAGATGAAGGAAGGTGGGATGTAAACTCCATGATTAGATCATTGGAGGACCTAGAGAGTCTAGACTTTACAATGGACTTCCATCTCCAAATGGATTTGATCCTTCAATCCCTTCCCGAATCTTTTAGGCAAACCATTACAAACTTCCACATAAATAAACTAGTGTGCACTCTTGCGGAGCTTATGAACATGCTACTGACGGCCCAAAAGGCTATCCAAGGTAGCAAGGTGAAGGAGGTTGCTCTTATTGCATCTTCTAGTAAGACTAAGAAGAAAGGTAATAAGAAAAAGAAAGGCAAGACAAGTGTTGTCAAGCCTATGGGTGGCATAGCCAAGAATAGGGGCAAGGCACAAGTGAGGAAAGACCAAAGCAAAGGAAAATATTTCTATTGCCAAGGTAAAGGACATTAGAAGAGGAATTATCCTAAGTTCCTAGAGTCTTCCAAGACAAAAGGAAAGGGCAATCATGGAGAAGGTAAGACTTTCTTTAATTTATATGCTTCTAAATGTTCTAAGAGCTCATCTAATACAAGGGTATTAGATACCGGTACTAGTTCTCACATTTTTTTATCCTTATAGGATCTAGTAAATGAGAGAAGGTTGAGGCCTAATGAAGTGACCTTAAAGCTTGGTGATGGAGCAAGTGTTGCGACCAAGGCTGTAGGATCTACTTCAATAGATCTTTATAACCATATTTTGTTATTGGATGATGTATTATATATACCTAATGCCTATAAAAATATTGTCTCTATTTCTAGTTTGACTAGAAAAGGTTATGAGTTTCATTTTAAATGAGACGTTTGTAATATTTATTTTGGAAGTGAAATAATAGGCATGGGTTATTTAATACATGGCTTATATTATGTTTATAATAATTCCAATAACAATAAGCCTCAAGTTAATATGAGTAATGAAAATGCAATGCTAATTGAAAATGGTTTTAATTCCAAACATCTATGGCACTTGAGATTATGTCACATTGCAGAAGATAGGATCACAAAGTTGGAAAGGATGGGAATCTTGAGCAATCTTGAATCCTCATCCAATCTGACTTGTGAAGCTTGTCTTCAAGGCAAGATGACTAGATCACCATTTTTTGGACAAATTGCAAAAGCCAAGGATGTGTTGGAAATCATACATAGTGATGTATATGGACCATTTAGTGAAATGGCTAGAGGTGGTTTCTACTACTTTATAACCTTTATAGATGATCTATCAAGGTTTGGGCATTTGTTTCTTATCAAGAACAAAAGTGAATCCTTTGAAAAGTTCAAAGAATTCAAAGCCCAAGTAGAAAACCAAACTGGGAAAAGTATTAAAACTCAAAGATTAGATCGAGGAGGTGAATACTTAAGTACTGAGTTCATTAAGTTCCTTAAGGAACATGGCATTGTATCACAACTCACACAGCCTGGAACACCTCAATTGAATGGTGTGTCTGAGAGGCAGAATCGTACTTTATTGGATATGGTGTGTTCAATGATGAGCTACACTGATCTTCCTATATCACTTTGGGGTTATACACTCCAAACGACATCCTACATCCTTAATCGTGTTCCATCCAAATTAGTTTCTACTACACCATATGAGATATGGCATGGTAGAACACCAAGTCTTAAACATGTTAAGATTTGGGATTGTCCAGCTTTTATCAAAAGGCTAAAATCGGACAAGTTAGATGTGAAATTGATTAAAGGAAGGTTTGTTGGATATCCTAAAGAAAGTTTAGGGTATTTGCTTTTATCTTCCTGCTGAATAAGTTATTGTTATAAGCAGAGATGCTATTTTCCTTAAGAAAGAGTTTTTAAAGGAAGGTGGTAAATGAAGGAAGATAATGTTAGATGAAAAGTCATCTAAGGAAGCCCAATAAATTGATCAAATGGATATTGATCAACCTGAAGAGCCTATTCTAATTAAGAATGTCATCACACCGACTCCTAGAAGATCTAGTACGGTATCTCATCCTCCGGAGAGATATGGCCTTCTTTATGATATGTAAGAGTTGCATGTTCATGAAGAAAGCATTCATGTTGATGATCCTACTACATATAAGGAAGCTTTGTGTGATAAAGATTCTTTTAGATGGATTGAGGCTATGAAAACGGAAATGGATTCAATGTATGCAAACTAAGTCTGGAAACTTGTTGATCCTCTTGAGGGTATAGTACCCATTAGGTGTAAATGGATCTTCAAGAGAAAGATTAGTGTAGATGGAAAGGTAGAGACCTATAAAGCTAGGCTTGTAGCGAAAGGATTTCGCCAAAGGCAAGGGGTCAACTATGAGGAGACCTTCTCGCCAGTAGCCATGCTTAAATCCATTCGGATTCTTTTAGCTATAGTCGCACACTATGATTATGAGGTTTGGCAAAATGGTTGTCAAGACCGCCTTCCTTAATGGTTATATTGAGGAAGATATTTTCATGGTGCAACCCAAAGGTTTTGAATCCGAGGAAGGCTAAAAAATGTGCAGGCTTAATAGATCCATCTATGGTCTGAAACAAGCTTTAAGGAGTTGGAATCATCGTTTCGATGAGGCTGTTCATTCTTATGGTTTCATTAAGAATGAAGATGAGCCGTGTGTTTACAAAAAAGTTAATAGGAGCCAACTCACTTTCCTAGTCTTGTATGTGGATGACATTTTATTAATTGGTAATGATGTCGGAATGATGACTTCTGTGAAAGTATGGCTTTCTAAAACCTTCTCGATGAAGGACTTAGGGGAGGCAACTTATATTCTCGGGATTCGAGTCTATAGAGATAGATCAAAGAGAATGATAGGCTTATCCCAAAGTCTTTACTTGGAAAAGGTGTTGAAGAGGTTCAACATGCTTGATTCCAAGAAAGGATTGTTACCATTTAGGCATGGTGTTCATTTATCCAAGGGTATGTCACCAAAAACACCCGAGGAAATGGAACAAATGGCCAAAGTTCCTTATGCTTCGACTATAGGAAGCTTAATGTATGCTATGTTGTGTCTTAGGCCTGACATTGCCTATGCTATTAGTGTGACTCGTAGGTTTCAATCCAATCCAGGGTTGGAACACTAGATAGTAGTTAAGGCAATCTTTAAGTACTTGAGAAGAACTAAAGATTTGATCTTAACTTATGGAGAAAGTGATTTACAAATAGATGGTTTTACAGATTTTGATTTTCAATCAGATATGGATGATAGAAAGTCTATCTCCGAGTTTGTTTTCATCTGTAATGGAGGTGCAGTGAGCTGGAAGAGTTCCAAGCAAAGTATCACTATTGATTCCACTACAAAGGCCAAGTATATAGCTGCATCGGATGCTACTAAAGAAGCTGTTTGGATTAAGAAATTCATTACTGAAATAGCAGTTGCTCCTTCCATTGAGTCCTCGATACCTCTCTATTGCGACAACAATGAAGCCATTGCTTTGGCAAAGGAACCAAGGTCTCACCAGAAATCCAAACACATAGAAAGGCGTTTTCATATTATCAGAGAACTTGTTGGGAAGGGCGATGTCCTCGTGCAAAAGGTAGCTTCGCCGACAATGTGGCTGATCCATTAACTAAGGCGCTCACCCAGCTACAGTTAGACCGTCATCTTGAGAAGATGGGTCTTAGATATTATAGTGAATGACGCTAATGCAAATGGGAGATTGTTAGCATAGATATGCCCTAGTGCCATACTTGTAATAAATAATGACATTGTAAATTATCCTTATGGTAATAAAATATTCATTTAAATAAAGTGTTTATTTATTTGAGTATTTACCGTTTAGCATTATGTTAAATAAATTTATTATCAAGAGTTAATAATATGAGTTACAAATTTATTTAGTACATATGCTATAAATTATTCATAGTCAAATAATTAATATTTGGGTAATATTAATTAGACTATCACCTCTGTCTATTTTCAATGATTAGTATGTGATGCTAATAGTGGAAGGTAGTGAGTCTCATGCTACATGATATGAGATATCATAATAGACTTGTGGATACTCATGTGATGGGTGAATCGAACAGTGATGTTAGATTTGTGATCGCAAGGATATTCACTTATAATCAATGATCACAGTTTAGGTCATAATGGTGCATATAGTCCTTTGACCTGAGGTGACACGGTCATCCACATTTAAGTGGTTAGAGTTTGTTACCGCTTACATACTTATGTTATTCATACATGAGTATATAGCGTGTGGTGACTCTAGTCAATTAAATATAGGGATGAGTGTTCAACCAATATGGGATTCATTGCCCAAAGTGAACTGGGATAGATCTTATGCTAACTAAGTTTATTCTTGATGAATAAGTTTCTAGCCAGGACAAACATAACACAGTCTAAAAGAGTTTCAGTGCTAGAAAACGTTTCTAGTATTAGTTATGTTTTATCAAGAATAACTTGAGATGAGGTCATATGATACGGGTATTAGAGTTTGATCAAACCTTGACTCTAGGCTTCGGGATCTTCTAATGAAGGAATTTTAGTGCACGGTAATTATTACCATAAGGGTTCATGTGAATCAATATATGCATTCATTTTTAATTAGGTAGTTGTGATATCGATGCTAGGGGTCACTCACAACTTATGAGAACTAAATGTGTATAATTGGGATTTTCACATTTAGACTTGAAAGAGTTTCAAATAATATTAAGAGTTGATATTATATTCTCATTACCAATTAGACATGAATCTAGTAAGTCACACCTAAAAGAGTTTTTTCCAAATCGCCTTTTATTAATCTAATTATTGATTAAAGAGTTTAATCAATTAATTAAGATTAATGGAATTGGATTTATGTTTTAAGAAATGATTCTAGCATATCATGAAATCTAATTCCAATGAGAGTTTAATTATTAATTTATATTTAATTAATATGAGATATTAATTAAAGTATTAAATTAATAATAATAAATGTTGTTTCTTTAGGCTTGGATTAATGACCCAAGTTGTATGGGCCTAAGCCCAAAATAGTTTTGGGCCAAAAATTAATCTAAGGCCCATTTACCTAATCAAGGCCCATTTAATTCATGCATTGGGCTTGGCCCATTTGAATTAGGGATTGGGCTTGGCCCATTTAATTATGGATTGGGCTTGACCCATTTGAATTATGAATTGGGCTTGGCCCATTTATTGGCCCAATAACCAAGCCCAAATCCATAAATATATAATATATAAGTCTAATTTGGCATATTAGAGATTAAATATCTCTTATGTGTATATTGTTGACTTATGGGGCATTATGATGATTAGGTTATATTGGTTAGTGTAGAAAATGGATGTAGTGTTAATCCATGAGATGTGATTAAATATCTGCACCTATTTTGGACACTAATGAGATATTTACACAAATTACACTCTTAACTATGTCATAGGTGGCATGCTAATGATGTTATGTAAGAGATGTTAAATGTGTATATCTTTCTTAACCTAATTTCTCTACTCATATATATCTAAATATATATATCTCCTTATAAGTGTTCTAAGAAATAAGAAACAAGAAAAAATAGTGGAGGTTGTAGAGAATTGTGGGTTGAGATATACCAAAGTGAAACAACATACAAACTCTAAGTTCTTGCAAAAAGGATTAAGTTAGTTCAAGTTTTCTTGGGCCATAAGAGAGGTACTTGGAACTACACTTGATCAAAAGCAAGAAGGTGATTGGAAGACTTTGGTGTTTCAAGCTAGAGGCCTTACACTTGGGAGGCTAAACTATTTATTCAAGAGTTGAAGTAAAGCAATCCAAGATAGTAGAATACTTGTGGTCTGCATCAAACTTGGGAATTGGTAAGTTTCTTAAACTTAGAATTTCCTAGATTGTTGTTACTACTTGTTGATGTGTTATTTAACTATGTGTTTAAATGCAAATTGGCTCCTTGGGGTTGGAATTCCTCATGTGATGAAAGGTTATGTTTAGTAAATTTTTGAAATTTACTCTACTTAAATTTGTGTTCACCATATATATTTACATAGCCTAAGTAGAATATACAATTCCTTTCAATACATACATGCTGTGGTCATGAAAAACAAGTTTTACCATGAATTCGGAGAAAAAAAAAAAAGTAAAACCAATTTATTTGGTTTTGCTAGAATTGCTACATTATGAATCAAGTTCACTCGTTATGTGCATGACATGCACCGAGGGTATTTTTGAATTTTTTTTTAAATTAGTTTTGGAAAAAATAAATCAACAGTTTTCAGATTAAATAAGAAGAAAACTGTTGATTTTTTTTTTCCAAAACTAATTTTTTTAAAAAATTTCAAAAATACCGTGCGGTAACCCATATCATTATCAGCATATGACAAAGTCGACATAGTGGACCCCATACATTTATTGTTTTCAATAATTTGGCTTTAATAAATATATCTAATTTTGTCATGCACAATGTGGTCCCTTGTTGGCAACGATAACTATCAAATTTTGTCTGTTCTTTTGGTCAAAAAAAAAAATTTTGTCTGTTCTTGGTGTTTTTGAAGACCGATCTGTCTCTTTCCTCTTAGTTTTGGTTCATTGTGTTCGTTCCCTGGGTCAGATTAGCTTTCCCTCTGATTGTTTCTTTTCTGTTTGGGTCTGATTTCTCTTTGGTTTGGTTGTTTCTTTGTCTCTTGCTCTCTTGTGCTTAGTTTAGTTAGGGGTTTTTTCATCACTTGAGTTTTTGCTCAAGTGGTTTTTCCCCTCACATTATTAATAAAATTTTGCTTATCAAAAAAAAAAAAACAACAATTACATATTGATTGGTTGAGAGAGATAGAGATTTAAATCTCTATCTAATCAGGGAGGCTATTTCGTAACTGGAACTAGTGAGTCCAGAATGAATAGTTCAAATCTGATTTTTTTCTCTAAAAGTTACACTCTTAGTATTCAAATTCATGATCTTAGATGTCATAGATTCAACTCTTACCATTTTGTTCAAGTGGTAAGGGCTTTTTTTTTTTTTAGATTACATATCAAATTTTTTTTTTCGAACAAAGATAACTATCAAACTTTAATCCACTAATATATGCAAACATAATATTTTTGTTAAATTAAAAAATTAGAAAGAAAAATAAATCTATACACATAATAATATTACAAATAATGATTAAGTGACTATCTATAATATATATAAATATATGAGGATAACATATAAAATTACGAAAAAGTCTTTACTTATTATTATATAGAAATTAGATAATTTAGTCATTTACTAATAAAAATAAAATAAAATTAATTAAAATATAATTTTAATTTGATAGAAGGTCTATTTCCTATTTTAATTAGGTTAAGTTCTATTTTATCTCTAATAAGAATTACATTAACTAAAATATAATTCTAATTTAATTGAAAGTATGTTTTTTTATTTTAATTAGGTTAACTTCTATTTTATCTCGAATAAAAATTAATTTAATTAAAATATAATTTTAATATAATTAAAAGTATGTTTCTTAGGTTAACTTATATTTTATCTCTAACAAAATTAAACTAAATTAAATCAATTAAAATGTAATTCTAATTTAATTGAAAGTATATTTTCTATTCTAATTAGATTAATTTCTGTTTTATCTCTAATAAAAATGATGTTAATTAACAAATAATTATAATTTAATTGAAAATATATTTCCTAATTAAATTAATTATAATTTTAATGATAATTTTGTTATATATATATATATATCTATTTTAATTAGGTCTACTTATATTTTATCTAATATAAATCAAATTAGATAACATAATTTTATAAGTCTTGTTATATTAAATTTAATAAGTAAATAATTAAAATCAAAATTAATAAATTTTATGAAAATATGAAAACTATATAATTTGTTTTAAAAGTAACTATATAATTTTTTTAAAAGTAGATATGTTTATAAATTAATAAATAAAAAATAGAGCATATAATTTGTTTGAAATTATATTTTCTATAAGAAAAGTAGTATAATTATCGTTTTTAGATATTTTTATAAAATCTAAAAATAAATTAATTAATATTTATCATTTAATTATTAGTTGAACTTAAAAAAATTACATCAAATTAATTTTTGTGTAAATAAAAGTATTAATATTAAAAATATTGAAGAAATAAAGTGTAATAGCTCAGATAAAAATTTTACTAAAACTGTGATAAATTATAAGTTTAATGGGGTATTTGTTATTAACAAATAAATAATGATTTTTTATTATCTTATGATTAATTATGACCATGGTATTTTTTATATGAAATCAGTTTTAGAGTTGAGAAAAATTAATTTTAAAAATATTAAAGTAATAATCATATAATTATTTAAATAAAAGATTTATAAATATTGTAATGAATTATAACTATATTAAGTTAATATCAAATTGTTATATAAATAAATAATACTATTATTATTTTTAAAACTTTTATTTAATAATAATAATAATATATTTAATTGCTTATTTACCATATATCACGAGTGAAATAAATTTTTATTCACATGTGAAAAATATGGTTGTTTACTATATATATATATATATATATATATATATATTGTTAGATACTTTGCACTGACTAAAAATTGGTTAAATTCGTAATAAGATATAGAGTATTAAATATATATTTCAACATTATTATTAAAATTATTATTGTTTTTATTGTGTAAATTATTAAAAAATGATAAAAATATTATTTGTTTATATAAGAATACAATATTCAAAATACATAAAAATTTTCTATAGAGAAAATTCGGTGAAATTTTGAAATTGCATATTCAGCCAACTGGAATCAACTCCTATTGGTAGCATTATTAGATGTGAATTATTAGCATATTCTTGGATTCAACAGCTACAATTCTTGAATTAACAACAATAAAAGAGTACAAATAAAGATTGCTTCATTTATCGATTGAAGCTTGCTTTTGCATAAAATCCTTGACCTCCTTCAAGAACAATGAAGATTCAGCAACCTCAGGATAGGCATAAAAAGTATGAAATGCATTTGGATACTCGATCAAATATGCTTCTTTTCCAATTTCCTTTAATCCTGCAAGGTACCTCTTTTGCCAGTCTTGCAAAGGATCAAATCCTCCCACAAAAACAATCGTTGCTGGAAACTTAATTCCTGATATATCAGCTGAATTCGGCCCGAAAACATTAGCCGCCCAATGGTCCCGGTTTGAACCCTCGGGCAAGAACGCCTTCCACATCCAATCTGCACGTTCCATAGTAACAAATGGAGCTTTAGTGAGCCTTAACTCAGATTCAGTTCTTTCTTCTCCTCCGAAAAATGGCTGGATCGCTATGTTCCCAATAAGTTTTATGTTTGAAAACTCGTACTCGCCAGCTTTCACTGCTACGTGATGCGCTAAATTACCTCCTGAACTATCTCCAGCAACAAAACATTTCTCAAGATTAGCTATGCTTGAAAATCCTTCAATTCTTGTACTGTCTATGAACTTCATGGTATCGAGACCGTCTTCGTATTGCAACGGACAACGATTCTCAGGAGCAAGCCGATAGCTGACGGAGATGATAATAGCAGAGAGTTCGCTAGCAAGTCGATAGCAGAAGTCATTATATGGTTTTGAGCTAGCTGACAAGTAGGCAAAACCACCCCCATGGAAGAAGAAAATAACAGGAAGACCAGCTCCAGAGTCACCATCAACGGTGGTGTTGGTGGGTGTGTAGAGGCGGAACCAAAGATTTCGAGCATTATCAACGGTGATATCTCTGCTTGTGACTCCTTTGATCGGTTTCTTGGATGGAGAGGCTTTTATATCGAAGATACTCATGAGGCAACGATTGACAGTGCCATCAGAGCGACGAGTGATGTCAAAGCCAAAGGATAGGGCTGATATGAAGAGCTTCACGTTCCATGGGATGTTGTCGGGCCATTGCTGTTGTTGATTGTTTTCTGCCATTTTTTTTTTTATATAAAGATAGGACGAAAAGAAGAAGAAGAAGAAGAAGATAGTTAAATGGGAAACGATTTGTGTCGCCAGCTGTAGTGTCCTCACTCGTGACATATTTATTTTTTTTATCCCTAGTTCAAAAAAAATTTTAGATTATTAAAAAAAAATTTTATAAGTTTTGGGTGTTTAAATTCTTATATGATAAATTTATTCGTATGCAATTAGATTTTAGATTAAAAAAAATTTATAGAATACGAGTATTTAAATCTTTACACAACGAATTCATCCGTATTCAATTTAAATTTTAGATTTAATAAAAAATTTACAAATTACGAATATTTAAAACTTTATACCATGAATTTATCTGTGTAATTTAAATTTTAAATTAAAAAAAATTAGTTGAATTTTCAAAAAAAATTCAAAAAAAATATTGAAGGACAAAATTGAAAAAGTGGCAATTGCGACTTGATCCTAATTAAATATAGAAAAGGAGTGGTAGGGACTTGTACTATTCAATGAGTTGTTGCGTGTGGATTAGTTTTTTATTTTTTTATTTTTTTTAACAACCATGAAAATGATAAAGGTCACGGGCCCACTTCAAAGCAGGCTAATAAAAAAATAGAAAGAGGGACTTGAATTATCAGAAGATCAATGATCAAAATAAATGTCCCCCATGTAAACAGGGACAATTCCATCCAAAGAAAAAAATTTCAATAAAAAAATACAGCCAGCCTATATCCATCACTACTCTTAAACAAAAAGATTACAGCAAAATTATAGCACGTGTTCCTTTTGAATAAAATTTAAAAATACAGGATCTACGTTAAAAGCAAACCCACTAAAAGCCAAGACTGAATCATGCTTTGTCAACCAATCTGCAACATGGTTGAACCTAATATTATCCCGAAGAGATACAAATTTTAAAATCTCTTGCCCGACGACATCAGCTTCCCATGGCCACACCTCTGTGAGGGCTGAACATAGTTTAATAGCAGATAAGGAAGTATTCAATTTGTATGGATGAATGATCAAGAAGTATTAATTTTGTCAGGTAGGAGTTTATTTATTTTTTT
>CATIWK010419799.1:0-13507 GCA_949634005.1 Mallotus japonicus
TGTCATGTAAAATGTTTTTTATTTTTAAATTTGAACTCGACTGAAAATTAGCTTGTAAAAACTCGAGTTTTACTCGAATTTAGCACATTTTTAATTTAATATTTTTAGTTATTCAGTTTTATATGTAATATAATTTATTAAAATTAAGTTAATTTAACTTATTTTATTATTTAACTTAAATTTTATTGAGTTAATTTTTATTTAATAAAATTAAGTTAAATTATTTCATAAATTTATTTTAAAAATTTTAACTTAATTTTATTATTTAGGAAAATGAACTCAATTATCAATTGATGGATGGATTTTAATTGAAATTTTTATTATATTATAATTTTAATACTTAATATGGCAAAATGTTGAATCTAAGTAATACTTCATGGTATTCAAATTTTATGGTACTATATTTATATTTAACATACATAAATAAATTTATAAATCAAAGGATATTGGTATATAAATAGTTTGATAAAAAATGTGAAGCTAGCAACGTAAAAATATCTAGTATTTTTTTTAGTAAAAATTGGAGATCAGAAATTAGGAACGCACCCAAGTATCTCAACTAGGTTGACACATTCTTAGCTTTGACATCATATTTTTGAGATCCAAAGAAAATATTATTAAAATAAAAATAAAAATAAGAAGTCATACAAAAGAGCAAAATAGCCAAAGCCCCAAAACAAACGAGAGCCAAAGAAGACCAAGGCCACAAGCAAACACTAACAAAACCTATAAGAGACTCTTCTAATATAGTCATGGCAAATGGCTTAGTTACAGAAATTTGGAGCTGATTCCCACCACATATAGGAAGAAGCCGAAGCACCATGTTTAGCTAGTAAATCTGCGACCTGATTCCCCTCCCTATAAATATGAGACACTCGAATGTTCATATGAGAAGCATAATGAAGGCATTGAATCCATTGCTTCTTTATTTCCCAAGGGACAAGCTTTGATTTTGAATGGAACAAATTGACAACAAAAATCGAATCACATTCGATCCACAAGCAATGCCAACCTTTAGACCATGCTATTTCAACAACTTTTATGGCAGCCAAAAGCTCAGAAATGAAGGCATAAGATTCACCAACTCCGAAAGCAAATGCACCTCTCGGCAAGCCTCTAGAAGTAAATGCCACAGATCCTGCTATGCCCGGTGAACCAAGAGCTGAGCTATCGGTATTAACATTAAGCCAATCAGCTGGCGGAGGTTGCCATGTGATCGAGACAATACGAGGAGCCTTTCTTGGAATCCCATGAATTTTCAAGATGGACAGGATGTGTAAATCATCAACTAAATTAAATATGGTTCCAATTCTGAAAAAATTAGCTTCTTTTATCAATCGCCAAACAAGTCGAAAGGCGTTATGAATGGAAGGAACCTCATCGTCAAAAATAGATGCATTTTTGAACTTCCAAATTACCCAAATAGAATTGACAATTGCTGAATGCCATAATACAGAGATTTGTGAATTAAAAGAATGTTGCATCGCATCTAAAAATAAATCCAACAAAGAACCTAAAAGGATCAGATGTCTTCCAAATAACCGAGATATCGACTGCCATATGGTAAAAGCAAACTGACAATGGATAAACAAATGATCATTGTCTTCACCATGAACTGCATAGAGATCACAGCGAGAAGGGAAAATAATGCCCTTTTTTTTATGTTTCATCAGTTGGAAGACAATGCAGAAGTGATCTCCAACTAATGATTGATCTCGATGGTGGCAAAAATTCTTTCCAAATGAAAGAATGCCACCTGACAGCAGAGCTAGGCGTACATAAATGATTATACATCCTCTTCACTGAATGAATGCCATCTAAAACAGGTTTCCAAGCACAAAAATCTTGATCATCTCGCAAAGGAGAGATAGCAACAATATTTGACTTGATAGCAGCATTAGAAATATGCGAGATATGCCATATATCTTGGGCTAGAAAATCAGAAACAGAAGCTGTCAAAGATCGCTGATCCATAACCGAAATACCAAGTTGAGTTGCAATAGTTGGTAAAATCCATTCATTAGTCCAGAACTTTAACTTACTTTGAGAGCAATAAATCAGGTAATTTCAGAGCGAAGAGTAGAGTAAAGCCATTTTATTGAACTCCAAATGGAAGAATGAAAATATGAGTCCTTTGAAATACCCGAAATATGAAGAAAACGCTTGCATAGAAAATTGAAAGGATACTCTCGGGAAACAAGCAATTTCCATGCCATTTTACTAAGCATTGTATCATTCAACAAATGCAACTGTTTGAGACTGATGCCACCTTCTTTAATTGGGAGGCAAGCAACATGCCAAGGAATAGTGACTAGTTTTCTTTCAGAGATTGAACCCGTCCATAAAAAAATTACGCATACAGCATTCCAAATGACGGATTAAGGACTGAGGCCATTTGTAAATAGCAAAAGAGCGTAACAAGGAACTAGTAATAACATATTGAATCAAAGTGAGTCTACTACCCATAGACAAAGAAGAACCTTTCCATTTTGCAAATATACTACAAATTTATCTGCAATAGGCTTAAGCCATTTCCTCTTAGGAGCACCCGCAAACAAAGGCACACCCAAATAAATGAAAGGAAAAGAGCCCCTTCTTATACCTGAAACTTGCTGCATCTTAAGAATTCTTCTGTTTGAAATAGATTTGCCATAAAATATTTCAGATTTAGCCCAATTCATTATTTGACCGGAAAGCTGACCATAAATCTTAAAGGTCATATTGATAGCTCGAATGTTTCTGAGAGGAGCCTTACCAAATAAGAGAACATCATCCACATACAAAAAATGTGCAGGAAAACATGAATTTCTTGTATAAGCCATTGGAGTAATTTCCCTGTGATGAACTTTTAAACTAATAAAATGACTAAAAAAATCTCAGACAAGTAAAAGATAAGAGGAGAAAGAGGGTCTCCTTGGCGAACTCCACGGGAACAAGAAAAATATCCATGTACCTTTCCATTAGTCAAAATGGAAATTCTAGAAGAAGAAAACAAAGATAAAATCCAATCTCGAAATTGCAAAGAGAACCCAAATGCCTCCAAAACATCAAAATTTTGATAGGCAAATAATCATAATTTCTATTATTAATAATTGAAAGTAAATTAAAATTATGTTATTTAAATATAAAATTAAATAATTAAAAATAATAAATTAAAAAATAATCTAAATCTGAGTTGAACTTGAGTTTTTACGAGCCAATTTCGAGTTGAGTTTAAACTTACAAATAAAAAATATTCTACATGGTATAAATTTCATCAAATAGTCGCATTACACAATGTTTAATAACACGTACTTTAAATGTCTACTAAAGGATATACAAATCAGAAAAATAAAAGTTCGAGGACTCAATTAAATGTAATGATTCATTAAGGACCTAAATGAAACTCAAAAAGTACAAATTTAAAATAATATGACATGGCAATATTTTGACAAAAATTCTGTTTAAATTTAACGGACGTTAAATTAAGGATGTAAAATAAAAATAAAAGTTTGACTCAATTAAAGGTAAAAATTCATTAAGAATCAATTGAAAGACAACCGAAAAGTTGAGGGACCTTAAGATGGTTTATTCCTAAGCAATATTATTATTGCTTATGAAATGATTAATTTTATGAGGAGAAGAAAGATTGACAATAAGAAAAAAACATTGTGAATAGAGTCTGGAATTGGAGCAACTGGAACGATTAATATTGTCAAAGGATTAATTTTTTTTTTAACTCTTCAACTAATTAATTGTGAGTATATTGACAATACTCTCGTTAAAATTGTAGACAAATTGAGTAAAAATATTTAAAAAAAAAAAGTAAAAATAATTTAGTAAATAAGAGGATTAAAATAAGCTAGTCTTGAATATGGAATTTAAGGATGGAGAAACATTTTACGAAATCTGTTGCAACATTTTGCTCATTTCCTTCTACAGTTAGCTGTCTTTTCTTCAAAGTTCCGATTCGAATCACATTATTGTTCCTGGGAAAAAAAAAAAAAAAAAAAAAAGAGCAGCAATTGTTCTCTCACATTTTAATTCACAAACTTTTTTTGTTTTTTTACCCAATCATGTTTCTGTACTAAATTGCTTATGAGATTGATCCTTATTTTGTAATTCGCGGAGACCTCATAAACTTTGACCTAATCAAGATTCAAACATATAATATCCCATCAGCAAATTCCATACAATACCATCATCGGTTGAGTAGTAGCAGTCATAGCAGTCAATTAAAATTCTCACATAGAAATTCAAAGAAACGTCACTAAGCTAACTATTTAATAATTGAACTAATTTTTTTGGGGCTAATTATTACATCACTAAGCTAACTTTTTTTTTTTTTTGGGGGTTTTAAACTAAGCAAACTCGTTGAATCAATTAACAAACCTTTTTTAATGGTTAATGATGTTGGATTTCACTCAAACTTTACACAAATTTCACAAATTCTAAATATAACAACCTTCAAAACTACATTGAATAATTACGATTTTTTCAATATATATATGGAAAATATTTATGTCGTTGGTAGGCAAAACTGTCTTTCATGGCCATAAACACCATTGAATTACAGAACAAACAGCAGTTAGGCCTCCCGTTTACAGAGAAAAACACTAGTCAAAACATTCTTGGACTGAAAGGATTGCTCCAGTATCTTCAAACCCTAAAACAAAAAAGTTCAATTATTTCATTTATGGAGTAACTATTGATCAACAATCAATAACCATTTCAAAGCAAGAGCCAAGGCATTATAAATTAAAATATATACCTCAGCAACTCTAACATCAACCTCCCTCTCTTCAAGTGAAGCCAGATCCTTGATCTCAAACTTGTTGATCAAAGTAATGATGGATGTTGTAGACATAGGCTTCACTTCCAAATTATCCATCACCATGTACGTCACCACACCTTTTACAAACCCACCTTCCTTGTCATTGCAAGACACCGATTCTTTTGTAGCATCTGGAAGAACGTATGATACCTCAAACGACATTGTCTGGTTGCATTGGGGACAACGTGCATTTGGGTCATCAGTCACATACGAATGATCAGGGTTATTAGCAGGAACATTACCAAAAGGTGGAAGGTGATGTGAGTTATTGGGTTTCAAATTGCAACATAGGTATGCCTTTCGTTTAATGGAATCATCCGTGCTGTTGCTATATAGCAAAAGATGACTTTCAATATCAAGTATTGGGGCTTTTGGCTTTAAAATGGATTCCTTATTCTTGGTTGGTTGTATGTACATCTCGTTTAGTGCTTCAATGCTCTTGCAAAGATCTCCTAAGCAACCCACCATTCTATTCTTTGTTAAGAGGTCAACCACGACTCCCAATGGCAACGACATGACGCTAAAAAGAAAATCTACAAATTCTTTCCCCACTTCTGCAAATAAGACTCTATGTCCACTGTTGTCAACAAACAGCTTTATCTTCACTTTAGAATTGGAGGTCGCCATTGCCTTTTAGCCCCTGCTACAGCAACAAAAGGTAATCAATTGTTGGGTATAATGTTTTGCCACACACATACGTATACAAGGGGATAGAGATGGTGAGATCTATACAATATCGGAGGAAGAGGAATGGTTCATCGACAACTTGGGGAAGACAAATAGTCGAACATTACTTGGAAGTCATGATACTATTAATTAAATTTAAATTCAATGATTCAATGTTTTAAGACTCTATTAGAATTTCTATATAAATATGTTTTAGGGTAAAGGTACATTTATGCCCCTAATGTTTACATTGTGAAAATGTATTTTTTGGACCAAAAGAACATAGAATTAAGTTTTTTAGGAGATTTAAGCCCCTGATTTTGATGGCAGCTAATATCTCCGTTAGCTCCATCTGACATATCCATCTTTTATCAGAAAGAAAAGAAAAAAAAAAGGAGTTGTTGACGTGGCCATCTTTTATCAAAAAAGAAACAAGCACTGTTCATATAATTTCACTATCTTATTCTGCTATTCTTAAAATTATCCTTCAAAGTCTGATAATGATAATCATTACTATTCTTAAAATTTCCCACAGGATGCAAAACAATACCAGGAAACTCAGTATCCATTGCTATAAAAGGATAATCATCAACAATTTCATGAATAAGGGCGAATTCTTCTTCAAGATTATCATTCTACACCTCGCGAATCTGAATAGAATCGCCTTTTAACAACAAAGACAATCCTCGTATGGAACAAAAATAAATAAAATAAAACTCAAATCAAAACCATACCAAAAATTGCTCAAACCTGAGGTTTCGGAAAACCTAATTCCAAGAAACCCTTAATAATTAAATATATGGCCAACCCAAATGATATCACATAAATATGCAACCAAAAGTTGAAAACTTTTTAGCTAAAAGGCCCTAAACATAGATACACAGAGATCTAATAATTAACAATGGCAAAAAAAAAAAAGCAATAAAATGAAATCTGTAAATGAAAGAAATGAATATAGATCTAGAAATAAAGGAAGAAAGAAATGGAAAGCAACTGACCTGAAATTATAAAGATTTAAAGCGTATGATTGCATATCTTAACCTGCAAATCATGGAGAGAGCAATAAACATTCAAGCTGCTATCAAAAATCAAAATTTTGTTAAGAGGAAGAAGAAGAAAAGGAGAAAATTATTATTAAATTCCTTTCTCTTCTCCACGCCTTGTTAGCTTCAATAAAACTAAGAAATTAAGTTGGCTATATCATTATGGGCTTTCAAGTTGATCTTAACTTTATATAAAGATAGTCCTAGGTAGAAGTGATCGATTCTTGGATGCTGAATTTTAGTGGAAGCTTGATTACGGTGATTGGTCAATTCAAAGTTAAAGGAATAATGTAGGGCTGTTTGTACGTTTGTCTGTCGGGTGTTCCTTTAATATTCAAAATATATATATATATAATTCTCTAAACTCAATATGAATATGAATATGAATATGAATAGAATAAATTTTAAGAGGATTAAAATTTTTTTAACAATTAATTTTTGTTGACAGAATAAACTATAATTTGAAATTGAAACATGGTTTAAGCGAGGATAATTTCTATCAACTAATATCTTTGATTATTAAGCTAAATAGACCATCTTTACTTTGTAATTAATTTTTTGACTAATAGGGAGGTCTTATGACTTAAGTATTGATGGATTGCACAACAAGAGACAATCTTCTCCTTTTAAATTGACAACAACAGAATTTAAATTCTGCACTTTAGGATGTTATTGGAAAGAAGTTATTAGTTAATTATGTTCTCACTAGCTACTTTGTAACCAATTTAACGTATATTTTAATCAGAAAATTAGATATTTATGGCAATTCATCATATATGAAGGTTGTAGGAAAATTCTTATCAACATTCAAAGGGTTATATATAAGTATAACCTTAGTAATGAAGTAGTCCAAGGGACACTTTTACCAAGTCATTTTAGCTTCAATAAAACTAAGTAAGAAATTAAATTGGCTATATCATGATGGGCTTTCAAGTTGATCTTGACTTTACATAAAGATAGTCATTGGTAGCAACGATCGATTCTTGGATGCTGAATTAGTGGAAGCTTGATTACAGCGATTGGTCAATTCAAAGTTAAAGGAACATGATATGATTAATGGACAGTTTGTATACGTTTGTCTGTCGGTTGAAACTTTCATATTCAAAAGTAAAAGATAAACAAAAGAGAAGGAAATAATAGAAGAGAGAAGAGGACCATTAGAGATTTTCTGCATATAATTTTTCTTTGTTTTTCTATTTATAATTCACTACATTTAGTTGGTCAAAAAAAATTCGTTACATTTAACTAATTAGTTTAAGTAGAATAAGTTATAAGAGTCACAAAGAAAATTTTTAACAATGTGACTGAATAAATTATAATTTAAACTTGAAATATGATTTAAGTAAAAGTAATTTCTGCCAACTAATATCATCCATTAGAGTATTTTCAACAGTACTCTTTATTTTAAAGAGTATATTTTGCTCAATAAAGAGTATCTTAAGGAATTTTTCAATATAGAGAGTGAAGAAATTTGTAGAACTCCAATAGACTCTTGATATTTTTAATCTTCATTTTACTTTATCCAATAAACATTATTGCTTAATTTTTTTTTCTTCTTTATTTTTTACAAGATTTCCCTTCATTTATTTAATTTTTTTTCTTCCATTTGATGAAAGAGAAAATTATTTTCAATAAATAGATAAACATCAAAAAATATTCTGCATGAGAAATTGAAATATTTTAGAGTAGAGAGTGAGGTTTGGATTTCTACATGTAGAGAGTGAGGTTTGACTCTCTACATATAGAAAGCCAAACCAACTCTCTACTCTAAAATAAAAATATAGAGAGTATATTGGAGACCATTTTTTTTTTTGTTTCACTCTTTAAAATGAAGAATTTTACTTTAATAAATAGCCTATTGGAAATGCTCTTATTAATCTAAATAGAATATATTTACTTTGTAACCCATTTAATGTATATTTTAATCAGAAAATTAGATATTTACGGCAATTCACCATAAATGAAGTAGTCCACGGGACATTTTTTTACAGTCATTTAAGTTGATTTTTGTGGTCTATATTTATGTGTGTGTGTGAATATAGATAAGAATTAGGCTGCTTGTATCATGAAATGTTAACACAACACTTGCGCATGGGGCTTCATATCTGTAATTATGCTCTCTACCATTATGTTATCACTACTACTAGCTAGTATCAGCATGGTTTTTTTTTTTTTTTTTTTTTTTGAAAGCAATATCAGCATGGTTGATGTGAGGGTTTTACTTCCATCGAGCATACCTAATAGCATTTTCAACACATTTTTTATTTAACCTAAACATTTTTATTATAAAAAGTGATTCTAAAAAATAGGATTTCAACTCACTCTCTAAATCTAAATTATAAATTCTATTCACTCTCTATACAAAGTTTAATTAATATAGCTTTGTTTTTCATACATATCCTTGTTTTATATTGGCTTATTTTATTGTCTAAAAATTTTTTCCTTTTTCTTCTCACAATATTCAAAAATTAAAATTAAATATTTCTATGATAAAACAAAATGAATAGTGAAATATAAAGAGTGTATTGCACTACCAATGAATGAATAGTCAAGTGTTAACTCCTTTCCAAGAGCATCCTGAGGTGCAAGGTTCGATTCCAACCATCGTCGATTTAAAGGGGATAATTGCCCCCTGTTGTGTTATCCATTGAAATTTAGGTCATATGACTTTTCTATTAATCAAAAAAGAGTGCATTGGACTTGAATAAAATTATATGTTCTTTATATTAAAAGATTCCTTGAGATACTAATTATTACCTGAAATATACTCTTTATTTTAAGGAGCATCATCAAATGTGCACTAATGGTACAACTAGAATGACGCCATCTACTTCAACATCAACGTGCAATTTCAAACTGTAACTGCTGTTCGTAAAGAATAGGCTCATCAAAGTGTAATATTTTTACCATCATGAAAGACTCATAAATATTCAGTGTTGCAATATTTGTTACAACAAAAATCTTTTTGAAATACAAAATATATATATATATATATATTTCTTATGTATTATGGGTATATAATATTCTTCGGCCAAACCCATATCTACCCCCCTGAACTTGTAGTAAAAATTCCCCAAAACTTGTAATTTGATCTTTAGACACATCAATTTGTGAAATTTTACCTTATGGACAACTCAACTTGTAAATTTTGCATTAGTTAAACACCTCCGCGTTTTGCTCCACTCTCCTTAACTAAAAAAATTTTCTTTTGATCCTCATAATTTTTATAAATTATCATTTCGATCCTCTCATTTTTTAATATTTTTTTTATTATTTTAAGGCATAATTATTATTAATATCATTAATTTATTTACACTTATATATTTTGATTATATTAAAATTAGAATGACAAATATATTTTTAATTTTTTAATATTCAGATATTTAATTTTAAAATTAAAAATATTAAAAAATTAAAGATATATTTATCATTCTAAATCATGTATATTTAAAATTAAAATAAAAACTTATATCCTTATAAATAATTTTATATTTAGTTCATTTTAAAAAATTTTAAATTAAAGTATAAAGTTTATAATATTTATAAATATAATGTAGTCTTCAAATATTATTAATTTTATTTTTTTGCATTTATAATTTAAAAATTATTAATAAATAAAAATTATTAGATTATAAATAGTTTAATATGAGATATACCAGTTCTACACAAGTAAGTAACAAAATAAATGATCAATAAATAATTAGTCAGTCAAATGATAGTTGAAAATATGATTTATATGATTTACATGATCTATAACTTTATGAATATCAAAATATTTTAAATTTTTTAGGAGTTATTAATTGTTACTTGGAACAATTTTTTAGGAGTTATGAATAAAAATTATAGATTAATAATTATCATTTTTAGGTTATTAACTTAATTAAGAGATATTAACAATTTAAAATTATTTTTAATCATTGTAATTAATTAAATTTGAGTTATAAATTTTCAATATAAGTTTATAATAGTCACTTATTTTAATTAAAATTTAAAAATATTTATACATATAATTTTGAATAATGTCAATTTAATATTAAAATAAAATTTACATTTACATAATCAACTTTGTCAGTTATTTTATGTAATTCATAATACTTTATAAATTTATTATTGTAATATGAATTTTTTATCATTTTATAAATATTAAGATATTTTTTAAATTTTTGTTTACGTTATTTTAATTTTATTTGAAAATAACTTATTTATTTGTAAAAAAGTTGTAAATAATATTTTTATTATTTTCGTAGATTATAAAGTTAACTAAACTAGAAAGTATATGTTAAAATAATTTTTTTTGTATACAATAATCAATTTGACCTTATTTGAACTTTAAATGTAAATTTAAGGACTACAAAAAAATTTGTCAGCAAAAGGTAAATTGAGTCAATTTCTCAACTGAAGCACGTGCCATCAAACCCTGTACGGAAGTGTCTATAAGGTCACATTTTGTAAATTAAGATGTCTATAAGATCATCTTAAAAGTTTAG
Organism: Mallotus japonicus; assembly: GCA_949634005.1. NCBI lineage: Eukaryota > Viridiplantae > Streptophyta > Magnoliopsida > Malpighiales > Euphorbiaceae > Mallotus > Mallotus japonicus. The sequence goes on from CATIWK010419799.1 coordinate 11,010, forward strand.
GTGGCTAATGAGATTTTGTCTACAAGTTCATGGGGCTAAGTATGGGTTTGGCCAATATTCTTCCGTTGAATTTGCAACACAAGAACACATGTCACATTTTTATTGGTTGAATATAAAATATTTGAAATATATGTTACAAATCCAATACAGAGTACAATATATTTGGTGAAGACAAAAACCTCCCTTCAATAATGCATCAAAAACCCCCAAAGCCTTAGACTAGTGGTGGAGGCTTGGGGGTGTGGGTTGAAGGTTGGGGGTTCAATACCCCCCTCCCCCCTCAACCTCCCCACTTTGATAAAAAAAAAAAAATAATGCATCAAAAAGTACCATTTGACAAAGCAAATATTTATATTAATTAACACATTTATTTACATATCTTAGCCAATTGTTTACTATGATGGTTTTTTAGGTGAAAATAAAATTCCATAAACTCACCATCTTAAGATTTGAAGTTTGAACTCTACATGTCTTTTGAAGATAAATGACCACTTGATTACTCCCTAATTAACATTTTAGTTGACATAACTTTCTGTATTTCCTTATAAGGAAAACTTTAAACTCAAAATTTTTCTTTTTCTTGGAGTATTTTGTTTTTGCTTAGTTAGATATTTTCAATTATTTTTTTTTCATACAACTATGAGGTGTATCCATACTGCATCAGTTATGAGATTTATCTTCATTAACAGATTGTGACTCGTCAATTTTGACTTATTGAGTAAAAAAAAAAAAAAAAAACTTTCATTATGAAACATTCTCTAATTTAGTGGGATTTTACACTATCGAGTTAACCATTTAAGTTATATTCCCAGTATATTTAATATTTATTATTGGAATATTAAGACTAGAACTAGTCATTTGGGTAGACGGACAACTGGGAAATTAACAAACTGGGTCAGACCCGCGAGAATATAGAATTGGGTTTTAAATGGGAGCCCACAAATGAGAGAGATGGGCTTTAGAGACTTGGGCCCAACCGTAACCAAAAGACTAGAACTAGTCATTTGGGTAGTTGGGCCTTATGATTTATATACCCTTTAGTTGGTTTGTATATTTCCAATGTGGGATTCTAACAAATCAGTAAGTAAAATGTTGCAAATTCTTATTGAACAAGGAATCTTTTATATGGATAAATTATGTGCATATATATATTTTTGTAAAAGAAAAAAAAAATAAATTCGTTTTTCTTTTTTATGATTATATAATCTATAAAAAAAATTTTGTAAAAAAATTAGATTTGAAAGGAAAAAAAATTGACTGTTACCCTTTTGTGTTTTCTTATATTTATTATTATATGTCATTGTTAAACAAATGTATATAGCTTAGTGTTAGATAATTATCATATTTACTTGAAAATTACCATATCCGTTCTCATTTTATTTATTTATATATTTACTTGAAAATTATATTTATATTTTAATTGTAGAATAGTCGTTATATATTATGGTTTGGATTTAATAAAATATGACTTGAAAAGCTACATATAATTATTTGTTAAGTTGTAGATTAAAAGTCCTTTTGTCTCCTATTGTTAAGCTACATATATCCACCCATTACTTTTAAGTTAAACGGTAATTCATAGTTTTTTTTTTGAACAACGGTAATTCATAGTTGTGAATGAAACATTAATCCCCTCCTTACCAGACGTATCACTTTGTATAACGTTTTTCTATAAAAGCATAAGTATAAAAAAATTCATCATGTAATGACTACTGGTACATGCATCTTATCTTTTTAAATAATAGGAACAAACCATCTTCAGGTCCCTGAACTTTTCAGTTTTCTTTCAATTGATCCTTATTGAATTTTCGCCTATAATTGAGTTCTAAAACTTTTATTTTTCTAATTTTTACATCCTTAACTTGACATCCGTTAAATTTCAACAATTTTTGTCAAATTATTGTCACATCATATTTTTGAATTCCGTTCAATAGGTCTTTAACGAATTATTACATTTAATTGAGTTCTTAAACTTTTTATTTTTATTTTTATGTCCTTTATTAAAAATCTAGCTATGAAATACTCCCTCTGTTTCTAAATAATTGACGTTTTGGGAGTCTATTTTTGTTCCTAAATAATTGACGTTTTAAGTTACCAATGCATTATAACTACTTTTTTCCCTATTTTACCCTTATTTAATATAGGAGAATTAATTGAATAGATATCTACTTCTTTTGGAACTCTATATAAAACTAATAAGTGGTTGAGGGAATTATTATAAGAGTAGTATAGTATTTTACACATATATTAATTACATTTTTTAATCTATGTGCATAATCCTTAAACGACAATTAAAAAGGAACAGATGGAGTACATCACAATAAACATTGTGTAATGCAAATATTTAATGAAATTTATGTCATGTAAAATGTTTTTTATTTTTAAATTTGAACTCGACTGAAAATTAGCTTGTAAAAACTCGAGTTTTACTCGAATTTAGCACATTTTTAATTTAATATTTTTAGTTATTCAGTTTTATATGTAATATAATTTATTAA